>OVBE01004880.1:0-22875 GCA_900406425.1 Iberis pinnata | reverse complement strand
CAAGGCGCGGCCATACCTGATTCAGTAGTGGTAGAGTTTGAGGTGATGAGCATTCCATGAGCGCGGCTGCATTGTTCCGTGTAGGTCGGCTAGCTAGTAGACGCCTGGTTTGACGATCTTTGTTACTTGGTAGGGCTCTTTCCATCTGATGCCGAGCTTGCCTGCTCTGTACTCTTTTGTATTGTCAAAAACGTGACGCATGACCATATCCCCTTTGCCGAAATGCTGTAAGTTAACGTGTTTGTTGTAATAACGCGCCGCGGCCTGTTGATAATTCTGGACGCGCAGTAGCGCTTTGTCTTGGTTCTCCTCTGCTTTGTCTAGGCGATCGTGTAACATTGTGTCGTTCGTGTCGTTGTTCTCAGGTAGCTTCAGTCTTCTGAGGCTGTATACGTTGACTTCTGAAGGTACCATGCCTTTGATGCTGTGAGCAAGAGAGAATGGAGTTTGATTCGTCGCCCTTCTTGGCGTTGTTCAGTGAGACCAAAGTACTCCTTCTAGTTCGTCCGCCCAAAGATCATTTTTCTTCTCTAGTCGATTCTTCAAGCCGTCGATGATGGTCTTTTTGGTTGCTTCGGCTTGACCATTCCCTTGTGGGTACTGGGGCGTCGAGTGGCTGAGGCGAATCCTCCATCTTGAGCAAAATTCTTCGAACTGGTGCTAACAGAATTGCGTCTCGTTATCCGTGACGATTTCGTATGGTAGTCCATGCCTGCAGATGATATATTTTCAGACAAAGTTCTGCACTTGGGTGTCATGTATTTCAGCATAGGATTTGACCTCGACCCATTTGGTGAAGTAGTCCGTCATGACGAGGAGGTATTTCCGCCCGCTTGACGAGGGCATTGGCCCGACGATGTCCATCGCCCATCTCATGAAGGGGTATGGGGACGCTGAGCTACGCAGGAGTTTTGTTGGTTAGTGGATATTTGGGGCGTGTCGTTAACACTGTTCGCACTTTAGGGCGTATTTGTGACAGTCTGCGATCATGGTAGGCCAAAAATGTCTGTGTTACTTGATATTTAGTGTCAGAGCGCGGTCGTTGGAGTGATTACCTCCTGCTCCGTCGTGCGTTTCACTGATGATTCGTTCCATCTCGTCGGGGCCAGGGCAGGTGAGCATGATGCCCGTCAAGTCGCGCCTCAGTAAATGTCCATCCATCATTATGTAGTGGGCTGCTTTCGCCTTTAGTCGCCTTGCTGCCCATTTTTCTTCAGGTGCGGTTCCGTCGGCTATGTATAGTTTGATTTCGTCGCGCCAGTCGGCGGTTGGGGCTTCGTGATCGTCTCCGAATTCGACATCGTCTTCCGCGATGTCGTGATCATCGATGAAATGGACGAAGTCTGGGCTTATGCTTGGTTTCTTGATTTCTTCGACCGGTATGGTGCGACGTAAGTAGGAGTCGCTGGCCGAAGCTATTGTCGCGAGTGCGTCTGCGATTTTTTTCTCTCTTCTTGGGATCTTGACAATTTCGAAGTATTGCAGCTCTCTTGCTAAGTGTTGGAAGATGCGTAAATATGCGTACATCCTCTCGCTTTTTGCCTCGTAGTCTCCTGAGAATTGGCTTGCGACGAGCTGCGAGTCGCAGAATGCTCGTATCTGCGTCGCTCCAATGCCTTTAGCCAGTTTGAGTCCTGCTATGATCACTTCGTACTCTGCTTCGTTATTAGACGCGTTGAAGCCGAGCAGAAAAGACTGTTCCAGTACCTCACCTTCCAGAGACTCCAGGCGTATCCCAACTCCCGATCCCTTTGAACAAGAGGATCCGTCGACGTGCAGCATCCAAATTTGAGGGGCCTCGGTACCTTCGATTAGCTCTAGTCGTAGCTCGGTGATAAAATCCGCCATCACTTGGGACTTCGTGCTTGTCCATCCTCTAAAGTCGATATCGTATTCGCTCAACTTGATGGCCCACTTTGCCATTCGTCCTGACTAGCTCGGGCTGTGAAGGATGGCGCGCAGGGGTTGGGCCGTCAGGGTGGGGATTGTGTGCGAATGAAAATAGGGTCGAAGTTTGCGTGCCCGATGACGACAGCGTAAGCCAGCTTCTCTAAGGTTGGGTAACGAATTTCTGCACCGTCGAAGGTTTTGCTGGTGTAGAAAATCGGACATTGTTCACCGCGGTCAGTGGCGCGGTCCTCTCTTACGAGCACGCCACTGACCGCCGTTGTGGATACTGAGATGTAGAGGTAGAGCGTCTCTCCGTCTTTGGGTTTGGCTAGTATGGGCAGTATGGATAGATATTCTTTCAGTTCTTTGAAACGCTGCGACTCGGCCAGTCAAACGCTGTACTTCTCTCGGGCTTTTTGGCGAAGGTAGGTCGATCAGCGCCCTGATTTGCTTCGGATTTGCCTCTATTCCTCTTTGTGTGACGATGTACCCGAGGAATTCGCTGGAGGTGACGCCGAATGTACATTTGGTCGGGTTGAGTTTCATTTTGTACTTGTTGAGGATGGCTAAGCAGGAGCGTAGGTGCGCTATGTGGTCCATTTTTGACAAAGATTTGACTAGCATATCGTCGATATAAACCTCCATCGACGTCTCCAGTAAATCAGCAAACATTCGGTTAACTAGCCTCTGATACGTCGCGCCAGCGTTCTTTAATCCAAATGGCATGATGCGGTAGCAATACGTCCCTCTGTCTGTTATGAAGGTCGTTTTCTCCCTGTCATCAGGATGCATTGCTATATGGTTGTATCTTGAGAATGCGTCCATGAATGAGAGGAGTTCGTTTCCAGCTGTCGCTTCGACGAGGCGGTCTATATGTGGCAGGAGGTAGCTGTCTTTTGGGCAAGCTTTGTTCAGGTTGGTGAAATCGATGCAGACCCGCCACTTTCCGTTTTTCTTCTTCACTACAACTAAGTTCGCTAGCCATTCGGGATACTTGACTTCTGTAATGGATCTGACACGCAGGAGTTTTTCCACCTCATCATTAACCGCTTGCGCTCTTTCTGGGCCTAGCTTCCGACATTTATGTCTGATTGGTTTGAATGTCGGGTCGACGTTGAGCTCGTGGTAGGTGATGCTAGGATCAATTCTGGTCATAGATTTAAGCGTCCAGGCGAACGAGTCAGAGTTCTCTTTGAGGAAATTGATCAGCTCGGCTTTAATGGTCTCGTCGAGCTCGTGGCCAATGCCTACGCATCGATCTGGGTTCTCCGTGTCTATGTTAATTTGATCGATGGTTTCATAATGTTACTTGTCGATGGTCCCGCGTTCTTTGGGGATGTCCGGTCTCTCAGCGCGTCCCACATGTAGTTGATATAAATTGTTGCTTTTGCGAGCTTTATGCTCCGCGATGAAACACGTTCTTGCCGCGTGTTGGTTGCTCCTTAGAGTCACCGTCCCCCTCGCTATCAGGATCTTGACGCATTGATGGAAGATCAAGATTGCAGCCTTGGTGGCCGCAAGCCATGGAGTTCCCAAGATGGCGTTGAAGATTGGGTGCTCGTCGACCACCTGGAACTTCTTTGTTGCGATGCTTCCTTTGGCTCGAACAGGGAGTTTGATGGTTCCGACAGTCTCTACCGAATTCCCGCTAAAACCGGTGAACGACTGCATCATTTTCTTGACCGCTTCTTCTCTGATCTCCATCTTCTGGAGAGTGCTTTTGAAGATTATGTTGACAGAGTTGCCTATGTCGACGAGGATCCTGGTCACTTTGCAATCGCCGATGATAAGCTCGACGAGGATAAAATTCTTCAATGTGCCGTTGATCCCGATAAGATCGTTAACGGTGAATCGGATTGGCTCATGCCTCATTTGCTTGCTGATCGCCGCGCCTCTCGTGTTCAAGACTAGATTCTCTGGCTTTGTCATGGTGCGGATGCTGTCACCACGTCTTTCGAGACCGCCCAAGATTACATTTATGCGGCATCGCGGTGGCGGCATGTCTTAAGCTCTTTCGTTATTATTATGTTGGTGCGGCGGGGCCATATCCTTGTCGACTAGTTGCCTTTGTTGCCTGCAGCCTGTTTCTCGGTCCTGGTTCGGGGGCAATTTTGAGAGCGTTCCCTGTTGCTGCGAGGCGGATATTGGTTTGGTCGTCTCTGTCCTTCGCGCCCCTATTTTCCTGGTACTTCTTTAGGACTGTATCCTTCAAGTGACGGCAGTCAGCCGTGCTGTGCCCTTGTCGGTTGTGGAACTCGCAGTACGCGTTCCTATCATCGTCTCTCCTTTGGTACGTTGTTCTTTGCGTTCTTCGACGAGGTAGTTCGCGCCCCTCTTGCCTCTGTCTTGCATTGTTTGTCCCTCGTAGAACTGTCGGTGTTCGACCTGTTCTTCCTTCTCTTTCCCATGGTAAGCTTTTGTGTGTTTGCAGGACATCGCCGCTCTTTCCTCCTCCATCTCAATGAATCGGTTCGCTCTATGCAGAGCGTCTTCCAGCGTTTGTGGTTGGTTCAGCAGCAATTCTTCGCGGAACCAAGATTCATACCATAGGGCATTTCTCAGTGCGGCTATTGCGGCTTCGTCCGAGATTACCACTTTCGATACTTCCTCCTTATACCGTTCTATGAACGTCCTCAGAGATTCACGGGGCCCTTGGCTTAGGGACCATAGGTCGGCGGTGGAGGTTTTCTTCTCCATGAACATTGAGTAGTGCTTGACGAAGGCCGTTGATAGTTGTTGAAATTTTTCTATGGATTGGGCTTCGAGGTGGGAGAACCAAGAGAGCGCGGCCCCACTCAGATTCTCCACGAACAACTGGCAGAGTCCAGCGTCTCTCTCTTCGTTGGTGAACTGTGCGCGTCCCATCGCGATGGTGAAAACGGTCATGTAGTGCGTTGGGTCCGCGTTTCCTTCGAATGTTTGGAATTTGATATTTGTGGTGTGCTTGATCTTGGTCTCGGTGATCCTCTTAGTGAATGGGGGTGCGTTGCGTCTCTTCGACGACTCGCTCGATTTTTGGAGCCGAGCTCGTCGCCCGATGGACTAGTGAGCTCATTTCTCGCAGTTGGGCCTTCAGCGCTCTTATCTTGTCGTTCGGGCTGGAGGTATTATGAACCATCGCCGTTTCTATGCGTCGGTCCGTGTCTTGGTCCTGCTGCGTTTCGGCGAGCGGCGTCGTTATGTCCGCCGTCCCGAAGAGATTTCTGCTTAGGACTTCTAACTCGACTCTTCTTAGGCTTGCCGTCATAACCGCTTCGAGCTTGCTTCTTAGTTGGCGTGATTCGTTTTCTTGTTCCTCCAGTCGACACATGAGCGTTTTGTTCATTTCCCCTTGCGTCGGCAGTCCTGGGATCCTATCATGCGGTTCCGTTGGTGTCTTTGGGTCGGCGGTCTCGTTGCTTTGACCATCCAGATGCGTTATATCTTTGATAAGTACGTGCTCGTCCAAGTTGTTTGTGGTCGCCATGTCTTCAGTGCGTCTTGATTTTCTTTATCAAAAAGGTCCCCAGTGGAGTCGCCAATTGTTGAATCTAGGATCGTCGATCCGAAGATTTGAGTTCGTATTTGATAAAGAGAGATTACAGTTCGTTGATAATAGGCGCATCGACAAGCCCGATGCGCTTAATGATTCTTTACAGGAATTTAGTTCGTTGAAAGAATTAAGGAGAAAAGAGCTTGGATCGTCGAAATGAGGTTTGACTTCTCTCTAAAGCTTTCTCTCTCTAAAAACCAACCCTCTTCTGCTTCGGGGTGGTCTTCTATTTATACACGTCTCGTCATCATTACGAGTGGTTAGGTAGGTCTTCTGTTCATTTGGCGATCTAGCTTCTACGCGACTATTCGCTGCACTAAAGAGGTAATAGGTGCACTGTTACGCCGCGGACCCACGTGCCTCGCCGCGCAAGCGAGATGGGCCTTCACTTCGTCGTTTTCTTCACGGGCTTCGTGCCGATGGACCTGGGAAGTTTTGGACCCATATCCTACACACGCCACAAAGCAAGTCTTAATACTAAACCCGCACCAAAATACGGCAGTCACGCAAAACTCCCAACCAAGACCCGAAGGCCTAACACGAGCTCCCAACGAACTTTAATTTCCCTTATAACCAACAATTTTGATTCTGTCGAACTCTAATTTCCCTATAATCATGTTAACATTATGCTTGTAGTAGCTGAAAGTTGTAGTAAAAACTATGGGTATGATTGATATATACAAAGTAGTATTATTTTTGGTTATACGTACGAGATATAGTGGTAAGATAATACTAGTATAGAATCTGGTGATATAAAATTGTAAATAGTGTCGAGAACGCTGGGTAGTCTTCTCAATCAATTGTCATTTTTATCAACTTGTAGGAATCTGATTGAAAATAACTTATAATTCTTGTTGAATGAGTAAGCACTCTATTACCCAAATGAAATTCTCCAAAACATCTAAACATGTTTATAATCTCCAAAAATGTGAAAATGTACATTTGACCGGAGATAGAGTGAGTGAGTACACACATATATAAACAACTTTCAGCGTCTCATATTTCTCTGCTGCTTCTTCTCTCCTCAAATTTTCACCTGCAAATCCTAATTTTGCATCTCCCTCATCATTGAATCAAACATATTTCTTCTGCCATCACCAATTAGAATCTGGGTTCAGTCTAAAGATGCAAACTTTGAAAGTGGGATAAATCGTTCAACGGTAGTTGAGTATCTCGTGACGGTCACACAAACAGAAACATGCGAATTTTGTGCGATGCGTGCGAGGGCGCCGCTGCTATTGTCTTCTGCGCCGCCGACGAAGCTGCCCTCTGTTGCTCCTGCGACGAAAAAGTAACCAACTTGTCTCTCGTTTTCTGAGGTTTTTTTGTTGCCTATTGTAACTCGAAATTACCCAAAAGTTGTATCAGATTTTGTTCACAAGTAAAGAACCAAGCGATTTCTGATTAAAACTTGTGTTTTTGATTGATTCGTGCGACTTTTATTTTTCAATTAGCATTTTGGTAAAACATTATCTCTGGTGAAAACACTCTAATTGTAAGAGATCTTAGAACATTTTCAGGTTTTGAGCTGAAATGAGCGTAATTGAGGAGAATGGTGATACTGATAAAGATACCAATTGTTTTAAATAGAGAGTAAACATTTATGTTTGTTGTCTTCAGGTTCACATGTGCAACAAGCTGGCTAGTAGACATGTACGTGTAGGCTTGGCTGATCCAACCAATGCCCCAAGTTGTGACATATGCGAGAATGCACCCGGTATCATTTATGAATCTGATTCCTCTCTTTTTCTTTAGTGTACCTGAAGAGGCAATATCAGTCTTTTTTAGATGTTTGTTTTGCCTTGAATGAACAGCCTTCTTTTACTGTGAGATAGACGGTAGTTCCCTTTGTCTACAATGTGACATGGTAGTACATGTCGGTGGCAAAAGAACACACAAGCGGTTTCTATTGCTAAGACAGAGAATTGAGGTTTGATTTTGAACTCTGTTGATGAGTTAAAGCATTCTTGTGACCTGTTGCTTCTTGTAGTTTCCAGGAGATAAGCCTAATCACGCTGATGATCTGGGGTTACGATGTAAGGAGTCAAACCTCGGTCATGAATCAATTGCTAATGGTGATCATAATATGATCGATCTTAACTCCAACCCTCAAAGAGCATACGACCCTGAACCAAATCATCAAGTAAGTGTTATTAGATGAACATACTATTGGCTCAATTACTCTACGGTGTCTCTAAACTGTTTATTTGTTTGAAGGAGCTTGGTATTGATGTAAATGGCGCAAAAAGCCATGAACCTTCAGGTGGCGTTGCATCATTTAAAAGAGAGTCTGAAAAGTGATTTACAGTTGCAAAATATCAAGTAAGAACCATGTAGCCACGAAAAAAAAAACATTTATCTTTAGAGATAAAAGTTCTTGTGCAATATCTTTCAGGCTCAGGGGAAATGATAACATAAAGATTCGAAACGAACAAGTTTTTTGTTCTTTCTGTTGTGAATTGATCAACATTTATATTGTAGTTGTATTATCGATATGTTTTATAACAAACAACTCAATTATTAGCAGTAAAAAGTAAAAGGTACAGTACGACCATTATCAACCATGAAGAAACAAAACTAAGTCACATGACAATACACCAATTCACTTTTATATCGCTTATAATAATAACTCAAACACCAGAATCAAGCTCAAGTTTTGAGTTTTGATCTATGGAACCTTTTAATACAAGCAGCTTAATAGGTGTAGCCTTTTACGAACATACCCTCCTTGGCATCCTCTGACTCGCCTTCTCCAGTGTATTTCCCGAGCTGAGCCAGCGAATTGGCTTTGGCTCTGGTCAAGAGAGTGTCTTGCGCTGCCTTCACGTTCTCTTCTCTGCCTCCCCATGTCTTCAAGCAAGTGTTCTGCAAGGCACGTGCATAGGAGAAGGACACATGCCATGGGTTCGGTCCCTGGTTCATTGCATTGAGGTTCAAAGTCGCCTCCAACTCAGACTGTCCACCAGACAGGAACTGCATACATAGAGAGTTCAAATAACATCAAATCCCAACCATAGTTTCTTCAGCTCCAAAACAAAACTTAACAGTAAAAGAGTTAACTTGCCATAATTCCGGGTACAGCAGGAGGAACTCTGTTGCTGAGGAGCTTGAGAGTGTAGGAAGCAACCTGTTCGGGACTAGCTTTGTCCTTGGACTCAGCTCCTGGAGTAACCATGCTTGGCTTCAGTAAAATACCTTCAAACATGACATTGTTCTGGGCCAGGTAGAAGAAAACCTCAGACCAGACCTTCTCTGCAACTTCGTATGTCCTGTCAATGCTGTGCTCTCCATCCAACAGAATCTCGGGTTCCACAATCGGCACCAGACCACTGTCCTGCAGAAGGCAAACTCAAAACGCATAAGTATCTACGGTGTCTCTTGGAAAACAAAAGCGAATTATACCTGAGAAATAGCGGCGTAGCGGGCAAGTCCCCAAGCAGCTTCTTTAACAGCCAAAGCAGAGGGTCCATTAGGAATGCTCACAACAGTACGCCTAGTCAAAACACAATTTGGCATAAATGTATATTTCAAACATCAACCAAGTCAGTGTATGAGAAGAGTATTAACGTACCATTTGGCGAAACGAGCACCTTGCTGGTAGTAAGCAGCGGTACGAGAGGCTAAACCGTCGAGTCCTTGGCACCATGACTCGTCGTTAGACCCAACAAGTGGCACTAAACCCTGTTTATGTACAAACTCATTATTACCTACTTTCATTTTTTTCTTTTCATATATATTTTCTTGATCCCAATCTCAATGCATACACCTAAACTTGGACATTTAAACCGGATCCTAGCAAATTAACTAAACCGAAACAATATCGGATTTGAAAATACCTTGTCGACTTTGATGCCAGGGACGATGTTCTGCTCGACGAGAACGTCGACCATTTTCTTGCCATCGGTGGTTGACTGATACAGAGTTTCCTCGAATAGGATAGCTCCGGAGATGTACTGTCCAAGTCCTGGAGCCGACACAAGCAGCGTCCGGTAAGCTTGTCGGTTAGCCTCCGTGTTCTCTAGTCCGATAGACGCCAAACGCTTCCCGCAAGTGGCGTTTGACTCGTCCATTGCCAAAATTCCGCGTCCTGGAGACGCGATAGTTTTCTGCCAACGTCTCAATCATTAGCTATTGAATAAAAAAAAAGATGTTCTTTCGAAATTTGGAAGATAAATATTAATTACAGCTGTTTTGACGAGTTCGTCAGCGTAAGCAGAGGCAGCACGGACGGTGAGAGCGGAAGGTGACACGTGGCTGCGAGTAGTAGCGACGGAGGAAGGCTGGCGGAGGAGGAGACTCTGTCCCTTAAACCAATCAGATTTCATAGGTGAGGCTTTGAGCAGAGTCGCAGAGGTTGACGCCATTGCTGATATCTACAAGAGCTTTCACCACCACAGCGAATGTACGTTTCAGTGGTTAATAAATAGAGTCGAGAACACACAAAGATTGGGAAATTGAGGCTCTCGTGAACCGTCTGACGAGGATTTGCCACGTGGATGATAATATTTTGAATGCAAATGCAACCAGATTTCTTTATCANAAAAAAAAAAAAAAAAAAAAAATGCAACAAGATCTCTACAGCAATAAAACGGTGCTAAAATCAGAGATAACTCAGAAAAAAAAAAATTTATTCAGCAAAAAAAACCCATAGATACTCAAAGTTTATAATATTTATTAATTTAATACATAAACCATTTTAATTACTATTTTAATATATTATTTTGTTATATTTGTCATTTTAATACATAAATAAACTTTTCAATTTTATCTAATGAAAACCAACGAACATTGATCATAGTTATCAAATTGTTTTTAATTTTTCAAATAATATATAAAACTATTAAATTTTTCTAGTTTAATATATGAACTCACAAATTTATATTATTGAATACATTTTTATATTAATAAAATTGTTAAAACACATTTTAAAATATGATAAATAATTACTACTGTATATAAGTATAATTTATGTCACATTAATTTATAAACCACAACAGACAGAGCCGTGACAAAGTAAAAACATTCCATAAGCAATTAAAATTTTTTCAATTTATTAAATGCCTACAATAATAAAACCTATCACATAGAAGAAAAAACGCAAACCGAATTATAGTTCTAAAACATAATTCTACTTTGATTTTCTACGAAATCATTCACCGGACTTTCAAAAATCAACATTTCTCATCAATTCTCTTTCATTGGATAAGATAGTCAAGTCATTCAGTCTCTCATGTAACATAGTCGAACGAAAATACGACTTTATCAATTTTAGTTTTAAAAAACTTATTTTTGCATATGCTACTGAAACTGAAAATAATCAACAATATACAATAAATAATCTTTGAGTTTGAATAACATTCCCTAATTAAAAAATCTAAAATTAACATAACTAAATATTTTCCATAAACTTAAAATAACTATTTTTTCTTTAATATATTATTTTGATATTTAACCTAAGACTTAATATAACTATTTTTTTTTCATGCTTCATATCATAACAAAAAAAAGTTTTTATAATGATGCCCCAAACCCATGATTTTTTATAACACACGAAGGCACGGGCCTTACATCGGACCGACTATAGTAATGAAAAAATTATTATTATATTGATACAAAAAATTAAAATAAATAGAATTTTGTTACCATTGCTACTTCTCTAATATTATTTTTGAAAATATCATCACTCTTTTTGACCNTATCATCCCTCTTTTTGACCAAAAAAAAAAAAAAAAATCATCACTCTTTAAACACACTTTCTCATTAGTGTTTAAATTTTTTTTATTTAACTTATTGGCGAAAGACTTTGTAGCGACAAACATGTATATGATTCAAAAGAAAGTACTAAAAATAAAAAGAAACATGTGTTTATACAAATGTTACTTTTTCTAATTTCAAAATTTGATGTTGTTTTTACAAAACAGTAAACAAATGATGGTAAAAACGGTATTAGTGAAATTCTTATATTTATTTTTATCTTTTTCATCCGTATAATATAAATGTATATAACAATAATTATTTTACACATTTTGAACTTTGTTTCAATAATTATATTAATGCGAACATGTATTTTAAAACACATATATCAAAATATACAAAATTGTTAGTTCATGTATTAAATTTGAAAATATTAATAATTCATGTATTATTTTAAAAACTATACAAACTTGTGTATATATAGTTAACGTCTGTTAGAGTTCCGTTAAACAAAATTATGATTTCAAAAAGTTCAAGTATTAAGATGGTAATTACACTAAAAAAAAGTTCTCTCTACTCTGTGACCTCGAAGACGTTATCAACAAAGATTTATTATGAAATCTCATAGATCCAAGCAGAATCTAGTCTCAGATATTAGGGCTTTAAGAGATCTTGATGGGTCTACAGGGTATCTTCATTGGTTCGTAGGGAGTTGTTGGATATCATTGATTTGGGTTTCTAAGGAAAATGAGTTTCTTTGTAATGGAGACTCAAGATTTGTATCGAATTATGCAGATTGGCAAGGATCGCAAGGGTTATATCTTGATTCTCGTCTATGTTTCCTTTTGCTTGTGCGGAAATTACGTGAGGTGCTGTTTATGATCTTTTTCGATTTAATTAGGATGGACTGGGATGAATTAAGGAAAGAGGATATGTTTTGGCAAGATCTCGTATCTGGTGATTGGAATTTTAATTGTCGTAAGAAATCAAGGAGGAGGAGTTTATATAACTCTCGTAGGGTAAATTTTGGAAAAGAATCACAAACATGTACTCTTTTGAGCTTTGAGAGTGCTTTTGGCTCTGTGTCTTTTCTTCTTTATGTGGTCTCGTTTGGTCTATTCTTGTTTGTTAAGGAAACTATGGCTCAATTGCAGTTGAACAAAGGTAAGGGTGCTTTGGTGAGGACAAAGACGGTACAAATTGGTGGTCCTGCTTTGACTCAGAGGATTCAACAGTTCTCGCTTACGCTAAAAGGTAGACTTCTCAATCCAGATTTGCAGATGATGGAGTTCCTGATTGAAAACCTGCCAAAAATCTGGAGATTGGAATAAACGATAGTAGGTTCAGATTTGGGTTGGGAGGTTCCAGTTTAATTTTACGTTTGAAGATGAGTTATTAGTTGTTCTGCGTAATGGACCTTACCACTTTGATGGTTGGATGATTTGTCTAGTGAGATGGGAACCTGTTATTTCTTCATCATATCCATCAGCTATCAACTTTTGGGTTAAAATTATAGGTCTTCCTCTTCACCTATGGGAGGAGGCCACTTTGAGTTGTAGGGAAAGCGATAGGAATCCTGAAGGAGGTTGATGAGCAGTATGGTTCTGTATTAGTTACAGTAAATGGTTTCAACCCACTACGTTTCAGGTTGTGGTACCCTTTGATACATGTGATGAGGTTATCGTCTCGTTGGAATATGAGAAATTAGCTAATTATTGTTTCCATTGTTTCCGTCTAACACAAGAAGCAGATGTGTGCCCGTACTTGAATGAGGATATTTCTTAGGGACGTGACGGACATCTAAAGAGGAAGGGATCTCAATTTACCAAAGACAAGGCTCATAGAGGGAGTGAGACTTCTGACCAAGGGGTTGAAGGTAAATGGGAGAAGCACCGTAAGCCACCGGCTAAACGGGCTTTAGAGTTCTCTAAACATGAGTCTGAAAAATGTCACCACCACAAGGAAAGTCATGGTGATGGTCATCGGTCCTTTGCAAAAAGGAGTAATCGTTCTCATCAAGTGGTGTGGAAAAAGAAAAATACTGGTTCAACTTCAAACCAGAAGCCACCTGCTGGTGCTGGTGCTTTAACTGATACATGGGAAAATAAAGTTTCAAATGTGGGTACTACTGCTTGGCCAAGACCTCTTCATGAAGTGCAGAAAGGTGCCATGGGTGAGAGAGATGAAGTGGATGGTCAAATCAACACCAATGCCACAGATATGATAGGTGATTTTAATAGTCATGACTTCCTGATTGAGGCAAATTTTGGTGGATCACCTCTTCCTATTCTAGATGATGGTGAGGTATTTCCATCTACATACTTAATGGAGACATCTAAGGAACACATGGATATGGGGAACAATGACAAAGAGGAGTTCAATACCTTACAATTGGGTGATCATTCATAAGGTATGTCAAGGCTTTCGATTGTTGATCATTTGGAAAATAATTTGGGAGATGATTTAGTTACTAAGGAGAAACATGTTTTAAAAATGACCTCAAAAGTGAATGCAAAAAGTATTAAATCTAAGATTTCATATGCTGCATTTTTGGGTACTAGAAGTAAAGGTTTAATTATGGCATCTCCAAGGAAAATATCATTGGCATTTTCTTATTCTCGTAATGTTGCAGGTGCACTACGAAAAACCAAGGCGGGTGACATTAATTCCCGTGATAAGCGCACAGGAAAGGTGGAGCTCCCGAAACCACCGGCTCAAACGTGAAGATTTTGAGTTGGAACTGTCAAGGACTAGGTGCAGACCTGACAGGTGATTACTTGAGGGACATTTGGCGTAAGGAAAAACCATATATTTTATTTCTTTCGGAGACAAGGCAATGTAATAGTTATTTAAAAAAATTTCAAGTTCTTTTCCATTTCAATAAGTTGTACTCGGTTGAACCTTATGGATTTAGTGGCGGTTTAGCCATATTTTATAATAACAATTATGATTTTGATTTCTTGCATGTTTCAAACAGACTCATTGATACTAAAGTTACACATGAAAACACCACAATTTTTATTTCTTTTGTCTATGGTGATCCAATGGTGAAAAAAAGAGAATTGGTGTGGGAAAAAATTATCCAGATAGGTAAAAATCGATTAGAGCCTTGGCTAATGATTGGAGATTTTAGTGAATTAACATGTAACCATGAAAAGTGAGGAGGGAGAGTAAGATCATTGGCATCCTTTGTTCCTTTTAATGAAATATTAAGACATTGTGGTATGATAGAATTTCCGGTTTACGGAGATCAACTATCATGGAAAGGAAATTCTAGGAATAATCAGACAGTTAGATGCAAATTGGACCGAGTCGTTGCAAATGAAGATTGGCATGGTCTCTTCCAACACTCTCGGGTAGATTACTTGGAAATGATAGGTTCGGACCATAGGCAAATTTTTTAACATCTAATGTCTCAATCACTCAATTTAGGTGTTAATTCAAGTTCGATAAGATATGGATCGGACGGGAAGGTTTGGCAGAGGCATTGGATTCGGATTGGAAACGAACAAGGAATTTTAGACCTGTTGGAATTGCCGACAAAATTAGTAATTATCACAATTCAATCTCTTGGTGGAGGAAGAATAATGTCCCGCATGGTCACGCAATGATTAATTCTTTGAAACAAAGGCTTGAGGAAGCCAAGAATAAGGATCTCCCCTTAAGGGATATTGCGGAAATTGCTGCAAAACTAAAAGAGGCTTATCAGGATGAAGAATCTTATTGGAAGCAAAAAAGTCGAAACTACTGGCTACGAGAAGGAGATAAAAATACAACATATTTTCATGCACGTACAAAGCAAAGGAGGGTAAGGAATAAGATTAATGGTTTGTACAGACCATATAATTCATAGGAAGGTTATGAGGAGGGAATAAAAAAATTGCAACAGATTATTTCAGGAATCTGTTCGCAAGGTCAAATACTAGCGATATTACGGAAACGATCGGGGTGTTAACACCTCTGATAACCGAGGAGATGAATCGGGAATTAACAAAGGAAATTTCAGAATCAGAGATCCATGGCGCGTTGTTTGCTATGCATCCTGAGAAAGCTCCGAGGCCAGATGGAATGACGGCATTATTTTATCAACGGTACTGGAGTTCAGTAAAAGCAGATCTTACAAAGTTTGTTGGGGATTTTTTTACCTCCGTACGTTTTGATGAAAGGCTTAACATAAAATATATATGTCTTATTAAGGTAGATAATCCTAAGATCATGACAGAATTAAGGCCTATAAGTCTATGCAATGTCAGTTACAAGATACTTTCAAAAATACTTTGCCTCAGACTCCGGAAGGTGTTGCCTAGGTTGATTTCAGACACACAATCAACTTTTGTTCCAGGTAGGATGATCACGGATAATATTGTAATCGCACAAGAGATGTTCCATGGGTTACAGACTAATATACCGGTTAGTGAGAATTATGTGGCTTTTAAAACAGATATGAGCAAAGCATACGACATGATTGAATGGGATTTTTTTGAAGCAGTTTGATAAAATTTGGGTTTAGTGACATTTGGGTCTCGTGGATTATGTGGAGTGTGCGGTCGGTGACCTATCAAGTGTTACTCGATGGGAAAAAGGCCATATTGTCCCTCAACAAGGTTTTCGCCAGGGTGACCCATTGTCACCTTACCTCTTTATACTTTGTACTGAGGTTTTGATTGCAAATATTAAAAAGATAGAGAGGAAAGGTAAAGTAACTGGAATCAAAATTGCACGGGATAGCCCGTTAATCTCGCATCTCCTATTTGAAGATGATAGCCTAATTTTTGTAGAGTGAATGCAGGGCAGTGTAGGTCTGTTTTGGAGGTTATTCAACAGTATGGTCGTGCCTCAGTACAATAAATCATTTTGTATAAATCTTCGGTATTGTTTGGAAAAGGGTTTCTGAAGAGTGCAAGGAGATGGTGAAGAATACGTTAGGAATTAGGACTGAGGGAGGTATGGGTTTATATCTAGGAATACCGGAAAACCTAACGGGTTCAAAGAATAATATTTTTAACTATATTCGAGAAAGATTAAATGGTAGGATAAACGGGTGGGCAGCAAAGTTTTTATCAAAGGGTGGAAATGGGGTTTTGATTAAATCAGTAGCCTTAGCTCTCCCTTTATATATCATGTCCTGCTTCCAGTTGCCTCAAGGTTTTGATTGATAAGCTTACTAGTGCGATTTCTAATTTTTGGTGGAGCTCAAATGGGGAGAGCAAAGGAATTCATTGGTTTTCATAGGAGAATTTTTGTAAGATGAAGAAAGAAGGTGGACTTGGTTTCTGATCGCTAGAAAACTACAACCAAGCAATATTGGCTAAACAATTTTGGAGAATCATTCAGTTTCCAGATTTTTTGGTAGCTAGGGTCTTGAAGGGCAGATACTTTAGAAGACAACATATGTTGCAGATTAGACGAGTTTACTCACCATCCTTTGTATGAAAGAGTATATTTTCGGCTAGGGAGCTCATACAAAATGGTATCAGATGGGGATTAGGTTCCAGATCTAGAATATCGGTATAAAAAGATTCTTGGATCTTAGATACAAAACCAAGACCGGCGAGTGGTAGAGGAAAATATTTGTTCCCTAACCTAAAAGTCAATCAACTAATGGATTCAAGGACAAGAACATGGAATTCATGTTCTACACAGGCGTTAATCAATCCCGTTGATTCCCAACTTACTCGAGGAATGTATATAAGTCAGATTAACAAACCCGACTCTCTATTATGGCACTACACAAAAAGCGGGAAGTATACAGTTAAATCAGGATATTGGCTAGCTCAGTCTATGACAAAAAGAGGAGAATCATAGGTCGAATCTTTTGACTCTAATAGCTCAGGCGTGGCAACTTAGAGTTCCACCTAAAATAAAACACTTCATTTGGAAAATTTTAACAGGATCACTTGCGGTTACTCATGGGTTGAACCATCAGGGTGTTAGGTGTGACAATATTTGTAAAAGATGTGGAGTGGTGGATGAAACTATAAATCATGCATTATTTGAGTGCCAATATTCTCATCAAATTTGGGAGATTTCAGATATTTCGTTAGTACAACAAGTCTTTCCAACAACTTATGTGTTCGCAAATATTGACTATTTATTATGGTGTCAAAAAGATAGTTCTAGAGGCCACCATTCGAATAGGTACCCTTGGCTCCTTTGGCTGATCAAGAAGACCCGAAATAAAATGGTTTTTCAAGGTGTACTTACAGATCCCTCAAATGTGTTGGTATCAGCGACAACAGAACAAACCGGTTGGGAGGAGGCCCAACCCCGCCCCTAATTTTGGAGAATGGTTTCATACGCCAAGTTAGAGTTTTCTCGGGACCGAGGTGCCAATTAGATGGGTCATGGAAGTCAACAGACTTGAAATCTGGCATAGGCTGGATTTGTTACTCCAAAAATTTGACTACAATGCTGTTAGGGGCAAAATGCATGCGACAAAGCATCTCACCGCTACACTCTGAATTAAAAGCATTGATGTAGGCCATGAAGAGTAGTGTCACGCACATATTGGGATGTACCGAGTTTGAATCAGACAGCACCGAACTCGTCTCCATGATTCAATCTCCAGAGCAGTGGCCAGCTTTCTCCAATTGGGTTGATGTTTTCAACATTCTGCGTTCTTCTCTACTATCTTTTCATCTTTTTTTATTCCAAAATCTTGTAATAAAAAGACAGATTGTCTAGCTAGGTCAACCCGAGTTTTAAACTATGATTGTTCTTTTGTAGGTCACTATCCTCCAAATTTAGTAACCAATTATGGGGCTTCTATACTTTAATTAAAGTTTGATTGGAAAAAATGACAAAAATTGATGTATTAATATAATAACCAAAATTGTTTGTGTATCAACTTAACAAATGTTATAAAATATAAATATTTTAGATTTTTTTCCTTCAAAATAATAGAAATAATTTATTTTTATGTAGAAAAATTAAATCTACGTATCGTGAAAAGATTTGGCTTCAATACATTAATAAATATATTCATGGCAATGATACATACTACATACACATAGTTAAACCGGATGAATTAAATAAAATTTATTTAGACCAAGTTTACGCGAACATTTTTTTTTCTATTAATCAACAAAAGTCGAGGTCTTTGACACTAATTTTTATTTAAAAGGGACCAGCCTTTGCTAATGTATGATAATATGGTATACAACATTCTTTTTAATGAGAATCGAACAAAAATCTCATAAAACTAACTTTTAAAATTAAATCACTAGTCCACAATTGGTAAATTTAACGCGAACATGAATATATAAATTAGAAGTTGTCAAATTATGATATATACATTTTCTTTTGTAAATATACCAATGAAAAATTTGTATGTCATTACTAAACTTTCTAAATTTTTTATATAAGTTTTGGATAAACAGTTTTATTACATAAAATCATAATTTTGTATGGTTATTATTTTAAAATTTTAAATGTATATTTACTTTTACATATTACACAGATTTTAATCTAATAGTACAAAACAATAAAATATTATGCATTTAGAAGAATATATTCCCTTATTACAAAAAAAAACTTTCTCTCTCTTAAACTTTCTTTTCTCATTGTTTCTTTTAATTTGCAATCAGAAGGTTCTCCGACGTTAGAAGAGCGGCAAAGCTTCTCCTTCACTTCTCTTGAGTTGCCGCTCGTGCTCTGCGTCCCAAGAACTCGCCGGAAAGATCCATAGCCGGCGAGGTCACCCATCTTTCTCTTCTCTCCTCGGCGATTCAACTACTTCAACTCCTCTTCCCAGCTTGTTTCACAATTAAATCGGTCAAGGACGAAGCGGCTTAGAGGTGCTGGTCACCTACTGTCTCCACTGCGGCTCTGAAGCTTGGAAGTCGGCGCATGCAAAGGAGGTGGACCTCATGGTACAAATCTAGATCATTTTTCTAGAGGGTAGCGAGACTTCATAAACCAACGATGGTGCAGGGACCGACATCACCAGCGAGTGCGGTTAAACCAAGTCCAAAAAGAAGATGACTCATCCCCGTTCTATGCCGGAAACCTAGCCACATTGCTCTACATCCCCTGTGGTGATTAGAAGATTATCATCTTCCATCCATCCAACAACCAAAGCCGGCGTGGGTAGAATCGGGTCGTGGCGGTCTTGTTGCTACCTCGGAGTCGCCACCGGACCGCCGAAGGTGCTAAACCGGTGGAATCGCAGCCTTGCGGCGGCTGCAGGATGATTCTTAGGTTTTCTAAAAAATGTCTAGTTTTTTTCACAAGTGGATCCGAGCCTTTTTTGATAAGATTGAAAAGTCCAATATGGAATGGACTGAGTTGGGTAGAGTTTCGTTTTAGTTGTTTTGTTTGGATTTAGAAAGATTGTATGGACTACATTTGGATCTAATAAAACATAAATCCTTTATAAAAAAAAATATATTACTAATTTAAATCCAAAAAATATTCAACCCAATAATATTTGATATTTGAAATTTTTAGTTGAGTTCATTTGTAGTTTAGTAATTAACTCTCTCTAATGTATAGATGTGGCATCTGGAAGAATTAGATTCAAATCGTTCAAAAAAATTGTTGTAGCCTTATAGACAATGAAAAAACTAAGACATGTGATCCACAAGTTCAGTGGAAAATCAACAAAATCCAAAAAATCACCGATGGAACATAAGTAATAAATTGACGTTCAGAGATGAGTTTGTGAGGTAGCTATGAGTTCTCATGGCTTTTAAGGCTGAGGTTGTGTTTCCAGATTTTCATCAGATATTGCGCGATGTCTACATCAACGATCCATATGTTGCCATGTCAATCTCATACGTTGATCATCGTGCCACGCGGCAAAGACTTGGAGCACGTTCACTAGTTTTTTTTCTTTCTTTTTTTAATAAGAAGGTTCACTAGTTAGAAACAGTGTTCTACTAGCACAGACCACCGTTAATACCAGAAATCAATGTGATTCGCACCTATTTGAGGAGAGACTACCTTGTTTAAAGGGGGGATCTGCCATTATAAAGAGAAGATTTAAATAGTCATAACAACCTGTTGAAGAATTAAACATGTTTGTATTAGCATATCAATCATATCATCCTGTATCTAAGTTACCATATTTTTCACATTCTTTTTATGCTCTACTAGGATTATGTATAGTCTCCCTATATAAGTGTCTGAAATTCTCTTATGTTAAATATACAAGAATTCTCCATATCTTTATGGTATCAGAACATGCTTAATTTTTTTTCCAACATATTACAGCCGCCTCTCTTCTTCTTCACCATGTCTGACTCTGTTGAGAACAATACTAATGACACTACTGCTTTGCCCAATCCCAACGATCCCACTAATCCGATCTACTCGGTGAACATGTCTAGTATCACCAAAATCACAGCCTCCAACTTCATCACTTGGAGCCTACAGATATGTCTTCTTCTCGATGGACTTGATCTTCTCGGTTACATAACCGCAGCCACTGTGATTCCCGATCCGGTACTCACAGTCAACAACATCAATTCTGTTAATCCTCACTATACGACATGGCGGCGTCAAGACAAATTGATCTTCCAAGCTCTCCTCGACTCGATCTCCATTCCGCTTTAATCTGTGGTTGCTCGTGCAACAACAACACTTGAAGCTTGGACGATTCTTGTTGGTATCTATGGCAAACCAACGTGTGGCCATATCAAACAGTTGAAGGATCAACTCAAGTTTCTGACTAAAGGCTCTCGCACGGTTATGAGTACATTTAATTCATGCAAACTAAAGCTGATCAACTTGCCCTTCTCGGTAAACCTCTTGATCATGAGGACTTTATTGACCATGTTCTTGATGGTCTTCCTGAAGAATACCATCTGTTATTGATTCGGTGAATAACAAAGACAATTCTATCTCCATTGTTGAGCTCCATGAAAAATTGCTTAACAAAGAAGTGGTTGTCCTTCGTCCTGGTTCTATCTCTGATCATCTTCCTGTTACAGCCAATCTTGTAAATCAACGCTCCAAAGGTAACTAGCACCGCACCAACAACAACAACACCAATATCCCTACACAATCCTCTATTTCCTTTTCCACACACATCATCCTTCCTTTGTCCACCAATAACAATCATCGTGGCTATCTCGGAAAATGTCAAGCTTGCGGTGTTGCTGGTCACAGTGCACAGCGCTGTCCTTGTTTTCGTCTGATTCAACAGTCTCAGTCTTAACATACAACACAAGTAGCCTCTGCCTCACCCGACTCTGCTGCACGGTTGCTTGACAGTGGTGCGTCACACCACATCACCTCTGATCTAAGTAATCTTGCTCTTCATGATGCCTATCAAGGCTCAGATGATGTTACTATCGGCAATGGTACAAGTTTAGCTATCACTCACACTGGTTCAATGAGATTATCTTCACCTAAACATGATTTTTCATTGAATAACGTCTTGTGTGTTCCTGCCATAGCTAAGAATTTATTATCAGTTTATCGACTGTTGTGTGGACAATAATTTTGAAGTTACCTTTGATCCTTTGTCATTTCAGGTGAGGGATCTAACATCGGGGGCTCCTCTCACAACAGGAAAAATTAGAGATGGACTGTACCAATGGCCGCATTCTTCCTCTACTCCTTTTCAATCTTTTACCACCTTCAAAACCTCCTTGGATGACTGGCATCATAGGCTCGGTCATCCACAATATGCTTCTCTTCATCGTATTGTTTCTCGTTTTGCCTTACCATTATTGAATAAAGAGTCTGTTGTTTCTCATTGCAACCTTGTGCTATCAATAAAAGCCATCGATTACCTTTTGGTACATCAACAATTAAATCTTCAAAACCACTTGAATTTGTTTTCTCAGACATTTGGACATCTCCTACTGTCTCATTTGATAACTACAAATATTATTTGTTTTTTGTAGATCACTACACTCGTTATACTTGGTTGTTTCCACTCAAACGAAAATCTCAAATTCTTGATGTTTTGCGCGGTTTAAAGCACTAATCAAAAACAAATTCCAAACCCAGATTGTCAATTTCTACTCTGACAATGGTGGTGAATTTTTTGCAAAGAAATCTTATCTCTCGAGGAATGGTATTTCACACTTGACTTCACCACCTCATACTCCACAACATAATGGTCTTTCCGAACGTAAACATCGCCATGTTGTTAAAATCGGTCTTGTTATGCTTTCTCATGCTTCCTTACCACCAACATTCTGGTCTTTTGCATTCTCTTGTACAGTTTATTTAATCAATCGCTTGCCTTCTGCAACACTTGATTTCAAATCGCCATTTGAGTCTTTATTCGGTTCCACACAAAACTTCACAAAACTTCGAATTTTTGGTTGCTTATGCTATCCTTCTCTTCGTCCTTACACCACAAACAAACTTCAACCTCGCTCAAAACCTTGCATCTTTTTGGGTTATTCACCCTCCCAGAGTGGTTATTTTTGTTTTGAACCACACTCTTCCAGGCTCTTTGTATCACGTCATGTTCAATTCCATGAACATGTCTTTCCTTACAAGACCATCACTGTCACTGATAGGTCTAGAATTTAATCCTAGTCTATTACTGCAGAGAACATTTCAATGTAGCAAAGATAGGGTATCGAANTCAGGGAAACCACAAGTAATCAAGATTGAAAGTCAATTTATCATGCAGGGATTTTCTTTGAAAATAGTTCTCAACATGAAAGACAATAATGGAATAATGTCCTCCCGGAGTATTAAACCCTATGTTCAAATTATCAGAGATAAACTCCCGCCGCCTTTTAAATAACAGAACATGCATTACAGATTAGATTCAATTGTTCATAAGCAATTAA
>OVBE01004879.1:0-22010 GCA_900406425.1 Iberis pinnata | reverse complement strand
GTGGTGCTCGTTATTTCCTCACCATACTCGATGATTACTCGCGCGCAACCTGGACGTTTCTTATGCGCTCCAAATCCGAGGTTCATTCTCTTTTTCGCGGGTTTTGTGCAATGACAAGTCGGCAATTTGGTAAACCTGTTCACATTGTACGGAGTGATAACGGATCAGAATTTATGTGTTTAGGAGACTATTTTCGTGATCAAGGGATTCTTCATCAAACTTCTTGTGTGGATACCCCACAACAAAACGGTCGAGTTGAGCGCAAGCACCGTCATCTTCTTAACGTTGCTCGCGCTTGTCTCTTCCAAGCAAACCTTCCTATCGATTTTTGGGGAGAAAGCATCCTCACGGCTACTCACTTGATAAACCGCACTCCAACCAGACTCTTAAAAGGTAGGACCCCTTATGACTACTTTTTGGTCAAAAACCGCAATATACACTTCTTCGTACATTCGGTTGCTTGTCATATGCGAATCACCGGTCTCGAACTCGTGGTAAATTCAGTTCTCGAAGTCGTCGCTGCATATTTGTTGGCTATCCTCATAGAAAGAAAGGTTGGCGTCTTTTTGATTTAGAAAAGAAAGAATTTTTTTGTCAGTCGGGATGTGGTCTTTCACGAGGATACTTTTCCATATTCCACTTCCTTACCGTCGGTTATTAAACCGCAAGATAACATTCTATCGGACGAATGGTTAGTCACGATCCCATCGAAACCGATGATGGTTAACCCAGAACCGGTACCACCCGGTTCTCCTACTGTTACTACTATTGAGGAACAACTTCCTCCTCCATCACCGGGTCTTCCTGAGATTCTAGGTCGCGGACAACGCACTAAGAAACCATCGATTCTACTGAAAGATTACGTCTTACCTACAGTACACACCCCAGCAGCTCACGTTTCCTCTCGGTCCTCCTCTGCTCCGCGTGTGTCCTCTACGGTCTCGGGTACGTTTTTAAACCCCACTTCTCCTTCTAACGTGTCTATTTCTGTTGCTCACACAGCTTTCCTTGCAACTGTCATGGACTGCTCTGAGCCTCAGAATTATAAAGAAGCTGTCTCCAATAAGTCATGGCGCGATGCTATGCAAGCCGAGATTAACTCATTGGAGCTTAATCATACATGGGATGTTACTAATCTACCTATCGGAAAGCAAGCCATTGGTTGTAAATGGGTTTACAAACTCAAATACAATTCTGATGGATCTCATGAACGGCACAAGGCCAGGCTTGTTGTTCTTGGAAACCGTCAGAAAGAGGGTACCGACTTCAAAGAGACATTTGCTCCTGTCGTAAAGCTCTCTACGGTTCGGTTCGTTCTTTGCGTAGCAGCCGCGGAGAATTGGTTAGTTCATCAAATGGATGTTCATAACGCCTTCTTACACGGTGATTTGGCAGAGGAGGTATATATGCGCTTATCACCTGGTTTTCACTCCTCTGATCCCTCTCAGGTTTGTCGTCTTCGCAAATCACTTTATGGTCTTCGTCAGGCTCCGCGATGTTGGTTCTCAAAGTTGAGTGCAGTTCTTCGTCAGTATGGTTTTACACAGAATTACAAGGATTATTCCTTGTTCTCTTTCACCAAAGACGACACCATTCTACATATTTTGGTGTATGTTGACGATTTCATTATCATCTGTAATAGTGCATCCGCGATGACACGATTCAAGGATCATCTTCATACCTGCTTTCACATGAAGGATCTCGGTCCTCTCAAATATTTATTGGGTATTGAAGTCTCTCGAACCAGTCAAGGTATGTTTTTGTCTCAGAAGAAGTATGCTAATGATATTGTTACCGAGGCTGGGATGAGCAATGCTAAGCCTTCACCGGTTCCGATTGAGTGCAACCACAAGCTCGCTTGCGTTGACAGCCCTCTTCTTTCGGATCCGGAGCAGTATCGTCGCCTTATCGGTAGGTTTATCTATCTTACCAACACTAGACCTGATTTGACTTGTGCGGTTCACATTCTATCTCAGTTCATGCAAGTTCCGCTGCAAGCACATATGGCTGTCGCACTTCATCTTGTCAGGTATCTGAAAGGTACACTTGCACATGGTGTGTTCTTATCTGCTGCGTCTCCTCTTACTATCACAGCCTACTGTGACTCTGATTGGGCTGCATGTCCAAAGACTCGTCGTTCTTTATCCGCCTACATCGTCTATTTAGGCTCTTCTCCTATTTCCTGGAAGACTAAGAAGCAACAGACGGTATCCAACTCTTCTGCAGAGGCTGAATATCGTGCTATGGCTTATACCCTTCATGAGCTCAAGTGGTTACATAAACTACTTCGAACTTTCGGCNCAAGTGGTTACATGAACTACTTCGAACTTTCGGCTTACCTCATCTGAGACCCATGGAGTTATTTTGTGATAGTCAGGCAGCTATTCACATCGCGTCTAATCCCGTGTTTCATGAACGAACAAAGCATATAGAAGCAGATTGTCATCAGGTTCGTGATGTCGTANCCAAGATGGTTTACTTGTTACTTCTCATATTTCTACAACCGAGTAACCGGCTGATCTACTCACTAAGGCTTTACCTCGTCCTACGTTTGAACGTCTTCTTGACAAGTTGGGACTTCGAAGCTCCGCATTACCAACTTGAGGGAGGGTATTAGGATATATTATTAGATATGATAATAAAAGAACTTCTTAGAAGATATTCTTGTTAGATACTACTACTATATATATATTTCCTATGTACTTTCTTTATTCATTCATTCAATATACAAAGTATTTCATTAATGAGTTACCCATTATAATTTGATTATTATTTTAATAATTGATAATTATGACATCATAATTACATCATCAACATTAAATTACCAATTTCATTATAATCACCACATGAAAACTATTTGAGAGAAATTTTCAATGGAAATTTTGTGACATGCAATTTTTTTACAGGAAAATTTTGGCGGGAAACTTTTGAAGGGAAAAGTTTGGCGGCAAAAATTTTGACGGGAAAATGTTGACGAGAAAATTTTGGTGGAAAAATTTTCAACGGGAAAATTTTGGCTTGAAAATTTCGACGGAAAAATTTTGATGGGAAAAATTTTCCAGGTAAAACTTCGTCGGGAAAAATTTATGGTAGGAAAATTTGGCGGAAAAAATTTATGGCGGGAAAATTTCGATGGAAAAATTGTGGCGGGAAAAATTTCGACGGGAAAAATTTATGGCGGGAAAATTTCGACGAGATAAATTTTCTCGGGAAAATTTTGGCGGGAAAATTTATGGCGAGAAAATTTTTGACGAGAAAATTTTGGTGGAAAAATTTCGACGGGAAAACTTTTGATGGAATATTTTGACTGGAAAATTTCTACGAAAAAACTTTTTCCGGGAAAATTTTGACGAGAGAATTTTTTGTGGGAAAATTTTTGGCAGAAGAAAATATATTAATTTATTTTCGTTTTTTAATAAATTAAATTTAAAATTTTGAAATAAATAATGTTAGTTTGGTTATGGATAACTCATTAATCCATTTTACCCAATCCATTTCAACCCATCCCAATAAACCCATTAACTCATTTGACTCATAAAACCATTAAAACCCAAAACTTAAACTCATTTGGATATATGGGTTGGTTTGGGTTGGGTTGACCCAAAAACATTTAACCATTTTGACACCCCTAATTATAACATTTGTTATATTAATATACAACTTTTTCATTTACCATTTCAATACATCAAATTTTTGTGGTATATCATGTCTCTTGAAAATAAAAATTGTTTTGTTCAACCGAAAACCAGAGTTTAACTAAACCGGGTGAGGTATTTTGACCCGAAAAAAAAAAACAAAATAATTCTATATTGTTTCACAGTGATAGGTTGGTAAATTTACACATTCTTAACTTGGTATTTCCATTACGTTGGTGACTTGGTTCATTGTATTAAAACATTAAAATAGAGAAACAAATCTCTAATTTTGAAAAAGAATTGTTTTCTTTCGATCTTTAGGTATGCGAGAGAGATGGAATGTATGAGAATAATATATAATTCTGTTTTGAGTCTTAATGCCAATTTAAAGGTACGACCCATATAGAAATATATTCCAATACATATCTATGAGTTGACCAGATTCTATATTTTGCCTTTGCATGTCAAACTAATATATATATATATATATATATAGAAGGCAAACGTATAACACTTGTATCACAAACACATCTCTTCTTCTCAAAATGAATCCAAACAATCGAGTAGACAGATTGTCTAGTCTAGCTGACGTACTTCTGATTATGATCATCTCTTCCTTGTCTTTCAAAGAATGTGTTCGGACCAGTGCACTCTCTAAGCGTTGGAAGAATCTTTGTCAGGAGACGAAGAACATTGCTTTCAGAGAGTCTGAGTACGTCGACAACTCAGTCTCTGACAATGCATCCAAAAGAGAATCATTTGTCCGCTATATGGCCGAATGGGTCTCTAGATTTGAAGGTGAAGTTATCGAAAGTTTCGAACTTTGCCTTTCCATACCTGTGGGTTTTGTGGCAGAGATGGAATACCTGATCAAATTCGCGGTCTCCAAAAGAGTGAAGAAATTGGTTCTTGATTTCTCAGACCCTGCTTGGATAATCAACGGTTTGTCTCACTATTATGACACTATTGTTAAACTGCCAGAATGCGTTTACGATCTAGAAAGCCTCGAGTACTTGAAGATTTACACTTGTGGGTTTGAACCTTCGAAATTTGCTACGTCGGGATTGCCTAGAAGGTTATCTATGGGTTGGATGAGTCTAAAAAATACAGAAGATTTGATAAGAAGGTCTAGTAGGGTAGAGAGTCTAAGTATCAATTACTGTTGGAACGTGGGTTTAAAGATGGCAGGAAATATGAGAGAGCTTTCGGTCGAGAATTGCGACTTTCCTTACATGTCGTGTATCTTTGGGCTGCCTAACGTACAAGTTTTCAAGTATTCAGGAAACGTACTTCCCTTACATTTCGAGGGAATGAATGAGGTCTTACAAGAGGTATACTTGGATTTTTGGATGGAGCATGAATATAATGAACCAAGCCAGGCAAGCAACGTAGACGGAGATGTTATTTCTGGCTACCTAAACAGTCTTCGAGCTGCCAACACTTTTAATCTATGTTCCTATCTCCTTCAGGTATATATATTTATCTTGACTATACATTTTCACAGTGGGTGATTAAATATAAGTTCATTAAAGGTCTTAGAAATATATATATAGTGAAGAGAAGCTGAATTGTACTATCAAAATTTGCTTCATAAGATTGTTATCTTAGTAGTGATATTAGTGTGTTATCCTTTCAAAAAAAGGCTATCCAAGAATGTGAGCACCCCTATTATATGCTTCGTCCTGTAAAAACACAACATTTGGTGCTGAGAACAAAGATGCAGCCAAAGGAGTTCAGGGGAATTAAGCTCCTGCTCGATAATTGTCCAGAGCTAGAAACTCTCACATTCCATATCCTCCCTCCAACTTCTTTCCCGGTAATAGAGAATCATTTCATTTCATTTCATTTGGTCGTCACATTAATTAATGAATGCTTAATTAAAATGATTGCAGCCGGCTTTGACATATGAAGGCATAAACCCAGAAACATATTGGGTTGAAAATCTTACCAATGAGTCTCTTCCAAAGAAGCTTAAAGTGGTGGTGATTAAGAATTTTGCTGGGAGAAGGTTTGAAGTAGATTTTCTCATGTGTTTAATTCGGTGTGAGCGTGAGGGTCCTCAGCTTGAAAAGGTACATCTGTATGTGCCCAGGGTAATGAACGAAAGCCAGAAGTTATTGGCACAAGTTGGAGCCCAGAGGTTGCAGGGGGTTTCCAAGTCTGTACAAGTTATTTTACACCTTAATTAATGCTTGAAAGGTTGACATATTCAAGACTTTTAAACCAGTGGGTCTTGTTTGTCCCATTTAAATAATGTTGGTTTTGTTAAGGAAGGATGATTCTTCTGTATTTCTGTTTCTTTTGTTTGTATGAAAACTGTCGAATGAATGAGGTTTTGGTTATCTATTCAACCAACATTAATAATAAATGTTTTGAGTAATCTCAATTAATAATCTTGGTTTGCGCAAATTTATGTATTTGTAGTGAATAACGCACATATACAACACTGAACGAGAGTTATCAAAAACACAAACTTTTATTAGGAATCATTTAAACCCTTTTACAAAGGTGTTTAATCAGATTTATTCAACATCCACACTTGAATTTGAGACTGACTTCAACATCCACACTTGAATTTGAGACTGACCAATTCCTAATCTATCCAATTCTCTTCACAACAACAATTGTGATGCACTCTTTGTTCACTCACCAATGAACCCTAAAACCTATACTAGATCTTCTTTTGTTTCTCTAAGAAATCTAGTCTCTGTTTTTTTCTCTTTGTGCGTTGTATGCATAAAGCGCTTTGTATCTTCTGTCGAGCATTTATCTTCAACTCACGTAATCTTCTTTGGAAATATTTCCTATAATCTCTTTCCAAGATCTTCTCTTCATATATTTAGTTAATATCCTTTTTCAATAAGATATTAACTAAACTTCATTTTTCCTTGCTCACAACAATATCTTTTTCCATTGAGATATTTGTTGACTTCTTCTCCATGTACGTCATCACGTGCATATGTTTCATCTTTCTAGAACCTTCTAGAAACTCCAACCTCAACATTCTCCTCTTTTTATTTGAATGTGTCACCTCAAGTATCCTGAAAGTTATAACACAAGTACAAAACCGCATGCCCAAAATAACTCGTGAAGAGACATGCATTTATGCCGAAGGTGAATCCTCATTAGTTCCCTAATAGTTTTCTATAGTTATGCAGCATCCATAATGAAAAACATACCATCAGACATAGTAACCTAATCCACTCGATAGTTTACCAGATAGCATACTGTGATTAACACACTGTTGTGATACAGTTTCGACTCACTAAACTTTAAAGTAGGGCTGGTCATATAAACCGAAACCCGAAATCCGAACCAAAATCGAACCAAAACTGAAACATTCTTCTAAATAACCCGAACGGTTCCTATATATCTCAACCCGAAAAACATAATCCGAACCCGAACCGAACCGAAACCCGAAAGTATAACCGAATAATGGGTTTTTAGTAAGGTAACTCGGATATTTATGGGTTTTTGTCCGATATTTCGGATTTTTGATTCGAATAACTTGGATTTTAGCTAGGTTGTTTGGATAATTTGGATTTTTACAGATATTTTGGATTTTCGGTTCCATTTTGGGTTCAAATAAAAATGAAAAAATTGATCCGAACCTGAATAGATCCGAACAGAATCCGAACCGGATTTTTAAATAACCGGGCGGATCCTATATGTCACTAACCAAATAATCTGAAATCCGAATTACCCAAACCAAAAACCGAACGCCCACCCCTACTTTAAAGACAACATAATTTAGTTATAATCAATCAAAAGTCACTTTGCTCATATTCTCCCCCTACTTGAGTGCATATTCAGATAAAAACAACAAGTTCTCATAGGTAATACTAGTGGGAAAAGAAACAACCTACCTTGAAGTTTGAACAAATTGCTTGGATTGAACGATTAAATTCATTATCGATTCTTTTCATGTTGCTTGTGAACTGTCGCATAAAAAGCATAATTGTGAGGATTCATAAACTCGCACAAAAACCATTAGTTCCATATTTGCTTATTTTCAGGCGCAAAACCCAAAAGATTGTAAGAATGAGATGAGCCAAATTCAAAAATATTGATGACTTGGTGATAACAAGCTAAAATTCAATTAAGTTTAATTTGTATGCATCATGATCTGTAACTTATAAGAGACTAAGGACCAAGATGTCAATGATTTAGTGAGGACCTCATGAGAATCAATTGAGCAGTGTAGACACACTTTTAACAAAGAACAAAGTTTAGAAAGAGAGCTCAAGTATTCGAAAATTGTATGAACAAAAAATCAAAAAAATTATTAGATTTACAACCCGTGACTCTAATTGGTAGCTCTTTCTCAGCTGAGTAGCTGTCACACCATCAGATCACTGAGAAAATAATCGTCAGACCCTAAACATATAGACTTTTTATTGTAATTTTTTGTTTCAATCCCATGTAACTTACATAAACAAACATCATTTTGAGCCTCATTTTTATGATTTTTGTAGCTATTTCTCGGCAGAGTAGATGTCATACATTTTTTTTTCCAATTAAGCTTCTAAACTTTGTGTGATTATGTAATGCACATATACTGACAGTGATCACACTCAGATCTAAAATGTTTTTGTCATCCTAATTAAAGATGAGTGTCGGTCTTTTAGGTTACTACATGAAAACTATTTATCTTATCCAGACAGTGATCGAGACCTAGATCTTGAATGTTTTTATCATCCTAATCCGAATCGAGAGTCTTTCACACTAGATGCTCACAACTTTTGTCTCTATGAACAGAGACCTCCTTTCTAATCTAAGTGACTTGTTACATATAGGTTTTAATATGAAAACTATAATACATAGATCTGTAGTTCATGACTTTCACCTCACCCTTAAAGCAAAACAATTTTTTTAATGAAATTCACATATCACAATTGCTTTATGCAAGCGAAGAAATCAATTAAGATCAAGGGATTTTGTGAAAATATATGCTAGTTGGTTTTCAGAAGACACGTGCTTAATGATAACAAGTTTTTCCTCTACTAAGTCCCTAACAAAATGATGCCTTATGTCAACACATTTAGTACGTGAATATTGTACTGTGACCAAGTCATGGACCAGATTGTTAAGGAAGGTTGGCTGCGACCAAGTCATGGCCCAGATTCTGGGATTCGGGATCGCATTAAAAACTGTAGGGGTAGGATCTCGTGTTGGCGCAGGGATGAACTCTTTTAATCCTCCTTGGATATTGAATCGCTAAAAATCCAAGTCGATCATGCGATCTCCTCTGATTCCGTGAGCCCAGAGGAATTAGCTATTTTAACAGATCGGCTAGGAACCACTTTAGTCGACGAACAGCTGCTCTAGAAACAGAAGAGCTGTGTGGCTTGGCTCCAGGAAGGGGATAAAAACATGGTATTCTTTCATGCCTCAACTAAATAGCGACGTGCGCGCAACAAAATTTCCGGTCTGATAAATTATGCGGGTATTTGGTATGAGACGGATGAAGATATTGAAAATGTGGTTGTCTCGTATTTTCACACACTATTCTCTACCTCAAGGGTGAGTAATTTGGACATGGCTCTAGCACCGACATCAAGTCATTGATGATATGAATGTTCTACTGATGCAACCCTTCTCCCCGGAGAAGGTTCGAAGTGCTCTGTTTGAAATGGCTCCGGAAAAGGCTCCAGGGCCAGATGGGATGACTGCTCTTTTTTACCAACAATATTGGCGCGTTGTTGGCCCTTAATGAGACAAATATTTTCTTAGTCCCAAAAGTCGATCGCCCAAAGGAGATGTTAAATTTTTGGCCTATCAGCCTCTGCAATGTTATATATAAGATTATTTCAAAATCCATATGTAATCGATTGCAATCTATTCTTACGGATCTCATCTCTGAAACTCAGCCGGCTTTTGTCAAAGGTCGGGCTATTACCGATAATATCCTCCTTGCCCAGGAGGGATTCCATGCCCTAAGATCGAAAGCACGGTGTATGAGGGAATTCATGGCCATTGAAATAGACATGATTAAGTCCTACAATCGTGTCGAGTGGGATTTTCTCCGTGCGCTGATGAATAAATTGGGATTTTCACAATCTTGGGTTAACGGGTTATGTTTTGTGTCTCTTCAGTCTCCTTTCGGGTTTTGATTAATGGTGAACCCAAAGGTTTTATCAAACCATCTTGGGGCATGCGCCAAGGGGACCATTTATCCATTTACTTGTTCATTCTTTGTACGGAGACTCTTATTGCTAATCTATGTGCTGTAGAAGATGAAGGAAACCTCTCGGGTATTCAAATGGTTGCGGCATGTCCTCCAAATCACACTTATTGTTTGCCGATGATAGCTTTTTCTTCTGTAAAGCAATTTTGGCAGAGTGTGATAAAGTTGCAGGTATTTTGACGCTGTATGAGTAGGCTTCAGGCCAAAAGATTAATCTCGACAAGTCCACGATATTTTTTGGTAAAAGGGTGCCTCCACAGGATCGGCAGACCTGAAATACCGTCTGGGTATTCTTACGTACGGCAGGTCCAGGAAATATCTAGGAATACCGGAGCAACTTCAGGGGTCCAAAGCCCAGGTTTTTGCCTATGTCAGGGATCGTTTGAATAGTAAAATTAATGGTTGTTCCACAAAGTTCCTATCAAAGGGCGGTAAGGAGGATCTCATAAAATCGGTAGCTCATACGTTACCTACTTATGTTATGTCTTGCTATTGTCTCCCAAAGGGGCTACTAAACAAATTGACCAGTGCTATCGCTACTTATTGGTGGAGTTCCAAACCAGGTGCAAGAGGGATTCACTAGATAGCTTGGGATAAAGCTTGTCTTCCGAAGGAACAAGGTGGGCTGGGTTTTAAAGCTCTCGAAGTTTTTAACCAGGATCTTTTAGCCAAACAATTATGGCGTCTGGAACATAACCCGACCTCCCTCTTCTCCCGAGTTTTCCGGGGAAGATATTTTAGCGCTTTTCTACCGTTCCAGGCTCCTCGTCCCAATGCGGCTTCTTATGGTTGGCAGAGTATATGGGGAGTACAGAATCTTTTAGCCAATGGTCTCCACCGCACAATAGGAAATGGAATTAATACTAGTATTTGGAGAGATAACTAGGTACCGGGGGAGTTTCCATACTCACCTCAACCCCTTATTTCGGGACTCCATCATGATCTTACGTTTAATGCTCTTCTCCATGATGACAGCACAACCTGGCGGGAACCGCTTCTTCGCCAACGGTTTTGTCCGACTGATGTTTCCAATATACTAAGGCTAGAGCCGTCACGGCTCATCGCTGACGGATTCTGTTGGCATTATACTAAGTCTGGTCTTTATACGGTCAAAACAGAATATGATATTCAAAAAAGTAGTATGGACGCGGAACTCCACTTTGCTACCCAAATCTCGTCTATCAATGGTCTAAAAGTCGGATCTGGCAACTTTGTGCCCCATCAAACCTTCGGCATTTCCTATGGCAAGTACTCTCTGGCGCTTTGGCGGTTAATTCGAACCTCACAAACCGTAAGCTTAAGGTTTACCATGTATGTCCGCGATACGATCACCCCGATGAAACGGTTAATCACACTCTTTTTGCATGCCCTCCGGCGTTACAGTCATGGGCTCTATCTGGGATTCCGAACATTATGAATGTTTTCCCTTCCACCAAGTTGTTAGAGAATTTTTCTTATCTTCTCACCTCGAAGGAGGTTTTATTGCTCCAGGATGAAACTCTCAACTATATTTGGATAGTTTGGTACGTATGAAAAGCGCGAAATGATAAACTCTTCAACAATAGAACCTGGTATCCGCCAGATATTATTCGTACTGCGCTGGAAGAAGCAAAAGGTTAGTCACTAGCATTTTCTCAAAGAGTAGTGCAACCTTCTTCACAAGGCTTTTGTAGGGCTTCCCCCTCATTCTCACGTCATTTAGGGGATTTTACCCGTTGTTTTATAGATGGATCCTGGAAGCGCGGATCGTTGTTTTGTGGTACAGGTTGGGTCCTTCAATCCCAGAGGGTAAAATTGAATATTTAGGCATGCGAGGTTTAGATTTTTTGTCTCTCCCCTTTACAGACAGAATTGCTCAGTCTTATTTGGATTTTGAAAAGCCTTTCTCAAATGGGACGACCTTGCCCAATGTTCCTAACAGATTTGATTGATATGATCTCGACTCCGACAAGGAGGCCAGTATTTGCAGCAGAAGTATCAGATTTGATTCACTATAAGTCAGCTCACCCGGACTTTCAGATCTTCCATTGCTCCCGTCACATTAATCAGCAAGCGGATTTCCTGGTACGTGCAGCGCGTCAACGATAGAAGTGCTTCTCTCTTTGTAGTACTACAACACCCAGCTGGCTTGCACAAAGTTTCGACTCTTTCTTTTAGTTTTGTGTAATTTCGGTTACATTGTTTGGTGACAAAAAAAAAATTGATCCAATTTAATGCTTACATTCGTTGAAGAAGTAATGTTTTTCATCAATATCTTTTCTTTCATTGTCATCACGATTTTCATAATCTGTGTTATCACCACCAACTTGCAATAACTTAACAATAATCAAAAATTTTGAAACTCTTCTCATTTTTTATTGAAGCACAAAGACGCATGGATATATATATATATTCAAACTTCAATAAAATTCAATAGTTATCGATCACTTATCAAAAAATAGGAGGAGTTTCATTTGACATGCTCCCCGCCATTATCTTAGGCAATGCATAACTTAAGTGGATATTGTGTGCTGGGTTATCTAATTCATATTCTTTTTTAACAATTTGTGCCTAACAANTTTATATATTTATATATTTATATTTTCAAACTTCAATAAAATTCAATAGTTATCGATCACTTATCAAAAAATAGGAGGAGTTTCATTTGACATGCTCCCCGCCATTATCTCAAGCAATGCATAACTTAAGTGGATATTGTGTGCTGGGTTATCTAATTAATATTCTTTTTTAACAATTTGTGCCTAAGAAATATTTTTACGAAATCAATATAACAACTCTACATAGAATTTTTTTTAATAATTGTAACTTTTCTAAATAATTATATGAAACAACTTTTACCAATGTACAATAACTATACATAATTACTAATATCAAAAATAATTTTTCCGAGAAACTGTATTTAATAAAAACGCATCTACATCAGTATAATAACCACTACGAAAAAAATTTCATAACAAATTTGCAACAAAAACTATACTAAACAACTATGTTTCAAACTATGTGAAATAACTATACATATTAACTCTATCAAACAAATTTGGAACAACCAAAGTGATTTAACTATGCACAATAACTTTACTAATTAAGTATGCATACGAATACTTATTTATAATCATACCTTATTCAAAAATTTAAAGGGGTTTTATGTCAAATTTTTGGCTCTAAAAGGTGCTAAATAATAGTATATATGTTTAGGATCATTGTTAGACATATGTTTTTATAGAAGAAAATTAAATTAATATTTAATTTAAAAGGATAATTATGTTAATATTAGCTTGTATCTTTAATTTAAAATGATATGATCTATAATTTTAATTTAGATTGTTTTTAGATTTTTTCATAATTATCCGAAAACAATTATCTGTTTAATTTAAAAATATTAAGAGTTGAGACTTTTTTTCTCAAAATACGATTTTGATGACGAAAAAGAGAGAGAGAAATGCATAATTAATCGGTAAATAAGAGAAGCTCCAAAAGGTCAGCATTGGAAAATAAAATAAAAATGATTGTTACATATTAATCGGTATATGTGAACTCGAGTAAATTAGAAATTGGTTAATATTTAACACTGATAGGATAACTTTCTCTCTCAACAACTCTCTCTAATATTTCTCTCTTGCCTACAACACTTCCTCTTCCGCTTATTTTGACGCCGGCGACCGGCGCTAGGCCGGCGCCGTGCTTTCTTTTCTTGTTTTCCGTTTACGGCTAAGTCTGGTTCCTCCTATGTTTGTACCGTTTGGTTTTGAAGTTGTGATTTCTTCATCTCTTTGTTTCCCCTTTTCTCTTGCCACTGTCCTGCATGTCTCTCCGGCGACCAGATCGGACAAATTCTCACCGTCGCAGCCTGCCTCTTCACTCGGGAAGCAGTTCCTTCGATGGTTACAGAATTATGGGGGCTGGTCTTTCCGATCCGGAGCTTGCAAGCATTCATCCGTTAATCGAGATGGTGTTACCAACTCGTCTTCTTCGGAAATTTGTTGGATCGGAGATCTATGGTGGTGGTGGCTCTGGCCTGTCGTAGACAGAGGGTTAAAGCTCGAGGACTTTGTTGTGGGTGTTCAATTGGAGGGAGTATCGGAACCTGGTGTATCACATCTACATATGGAACCTGGATTTTTGCTAAAGAGGTTTGATGAGTTGATGGGGATCTCTGACGGCTTGCGATGGCGGCGAACTACCGGTGTTCTACGCACGACGGCACGTTTTCCTCATGCTTCTCAGGGTTGTTTTCTTATGGTTCTGCAATGGCCACGTGACCTTATTTTGGACCATTGGATCTTCCCTATCTTACCTCTACTTTTTTGTTGTTTTATAGTTTTGGTAGTCTGTGTTATCATCTTTTGTTTTTTCTTAGTCGACACAATGGTTATGTTAGGTTATTGGAGTCAACTATCATGGCTCATGTCTCCTACTCTATACTCCTGCTACGGTTTATGCCGAGTGAATGGGATGATGGGGATTATCGCTGGTTTAGTTATGTTAATAGTTATAGAAATCCCAGTAATGGGATTAGTCAAACTCCTCTATGGAGTATTACTTATTCTCTTAATGAGGTCAATTACCCATAAATGGGTTTGTAATTTCCCTTTGTGGGAGCTCCATGTATTCCATGTGAGTTGTATTCCTTTAATCTAATATAGCTATTGTAGACAAAAAAAAAAAAAATTGGTTAATATTTCTTATCATCAAATTCATTTAATCAATAACTAATAAGTATGTCTGTAATAAAATTATTTAAGTATTTCTAGTAAAAGAATATATAGTTATTGGTTTATATCAATTTAAGTCTGTAACAAAGTTGCAGAGTTTTTGATACAATTGCATATATGTTTTATATATTTTTATATATCGTCCTAAGAAATAAATAAATAAAACACTTAAGCATAGTAATTTAGAAAAGAAAAAAAAAGAATTGACAATTTTCAAGAGCACATTGCTCCGTTAAACTTAAAAAGATTATCAAATACTCACTCTCGCAATTTAAAGTAACAGTCTTCGGGTGTTTTGAATCGTTGTGTCTGTGGGCGGCGTTTTGGTGGCCGGCCTTTCATCAAAAGTGTTTCTTATGGTGGTATGATTCCCTGATCATCGGCGGTGGTTTTGCATGGTGGAAGATCCGGTTACCCGGATCCGGTATGTCTTGGCGGATAGAGGTTGCTGGCGCATGGCTTGTCTCCACCACTAGGGTTCACTTCTCACTGTTGGGCTATGGATTGGCCTTTTTCAGAATTATCTGGAAGCCCATTTCCCTTTTGACTAAGGCCTTTCTTTTTCATTGTACAGTTTGTAATTTAGGTTTTTTGGTTGTCATCTTTATATTAGACTTAAGTTTAGAGTTACAACTTATTTGGGGGATTTATCTTACAAAAATCATCTATTTCAGTTTTCAACTGATATTTAGGGATTTAGAAGAAAGCTCTATGCTTTGTAGTTTAGATCTTTCTAAGCTACGTTCTCCCTTTTCGGGAGTTCTCATTCTCTTTTTAAGAGACTTTTATCACTTCCTGCGTGAGGTCATTACCCTCTATAGGTGTATTTCTTCCTCTTTGTGGAATATTATCTACCTTGTAATGGGTTGTTCTCTTTAACTTAATATAATATATTGATGAGAAAAAAAATTAATAATAACAGTCTTCCTTTTTTGTCAACTTTAATAGATCCAGAAAAAGAACCAGCACGTCAATGAAGCTACACACGAGCCTTCTCTAGGCATTGGAGGAATCTTTATTGTCAAATGAAGAAAATCATCATCTCAAAATCCAAGGAGTGCTTGAATGAGTCACTAGATTCTCCGCTACAGTCATCAAAATTTTTTTACTTCGCATCTCAAAAACTTAAGAGAATGTGCAGTGCACAAATCCAAAAAAGAGGCTCTTAAATGAGTTTTTATTTTTTATTTTTAAAAAAATATCTGACCAATCGTGGGCCTCCACGTGACAGTGGGACCCACGATTTTTGTTAAAGTCAGATCTAGTCTAAGAGACAAAAGAGGTTGTCTCTTAATTTTATGTGGGTCCACTCCCTAAGAACCTCATTAAAGCATGTTATTGGTGTCCTGATAATGGGTCATTGGGTATTTATGGCCCAAAATTAAATCAATAATAAGCAATTTTCAGGAGGACTGCTCTTAATTAAGGTCGACCAAATTAAGTCCCTCCTTGCCACCTGTCCTAAATCTTCTCCGACGACTTCAAGTCGATTTGAATCAGATTTCACACTGAAGCTAAAAACCGACGAATTCACGTCGATTTTAATCAGATTTTAGAGCACCGAAGCCGTCACAAGATTCCTTCTCCCGAAGCCGACACCAAATTTCAGATTCAAAAAGGTTAGCTTTCCTCCGCATGCGATTTTTAAGATTCAAATCGGAGAATTTTGTTTTGATGATTTGCTTGGTAGATTTTAGTTTTTGTTTGTCGAAGCTTTTTTATTGATTATTTGTTGATTTTTGTTTCTGATTACTCGGGTTTCGTAGATTAGTTTCTGTTATCAGCATCTTTGTTTCTTTGTTTCTGATTGCTCAGATTTCTTTGTTTCTGATTACTCGGGTTTCTGCTAACAGCATATTTGTTTCTTTGATTACTTAAGAAAGCTTGGTAGATTAAGTTTCTGTTAACAGCATGGATAATTGATTCTTTGTCTCTGTTTATTAATCACTCGGGTTTCTTAGAAGCTTAGTTTCTTTATTGATTCTTTGTTGTGATGATTTGTAGATTATTTATTGTGATGGTTTGTTTGTCGTTGATGATGATTCTTAATTGATTAGTTTGTCTCTGATTAGTTTCTTTATTAATTTTTTGTTGATTCTTTGTTGTGATTACTTTGTTTAGTAGATTAGTTTCGTAAAAGCTTAGTTTCATATATTCAGTTGATTACCTAATGAGTTTCAATTAAGTTTCTTTATTGATTAACAGTTTAGTTTAATTTCTGATTAAGTTAAGTTTCTAAGATTGAAGTTTCATATATTTCGTAGAAGCTTAGTTTCTGATGAAGTTTCTTTAATGATTCGTTATTGTAGTTTAGAAACAAATCTCCTCTCTACTTGTATTGTGTCTTATAAATTTTGTAGTTGTAGGTTAGTAAATAAGTAGAGATTATAGCTTTGTACTTGTAGTTTAGTAATAACTTCTGATTAGACATAGGTAGATAATAGTTAAGTGGTTATGTAGTTATTACTTGTTAAAGTTTTTGTTATAAAATCTCATTGATAACACTTCCATCTTAGTATGTCTAGAACATATTTTCTACCTATTTAATCCCTTCTACTCTTCTTCCTATTTAATCCCCTTTCTATTTAATCCCTTCTGCTCTTCCTCCTATGGATCCAAGGTATCCATATAGTCAGAATTCGAGTTATGTGGGGGTTATTCACAATGTACAAAATAGAATGTGTACGAATACTTTCCTTATGAAAATTTTCCTTCCAGTGTGGAGACAGGAGCCTCATAAATCCTTCCATTCAGTTCCCAACAGTCTGAGGCTCCATCCCAAACTCAGGACACACCTGTGGAGCGTACGGTGAGAAGGAAATGGACGTCAGGTGATGACGAGGTTCTGATTAGTGCATAGCTAAACACGTCAAAGGACGCTGTGGTGGGAAATGATCAGAAGTTTACCACCTTCTGGAAGCGCGTAGATGAATTCTTTACAACAACTGTTAATGAGAACATAGAGAATGTTCACTGTAAGCAACGTTGGCACAGAATCAATGATCAGACCAACAAGTTTTGTGCCGCCTACGCAGCTGCAGAGAGACAACAAAGCAGCGGTCAAAGTGACAATGATGTTCTAAAGGTGGCACATGAAATCTTCTATTCTGATCAGGGAAAGAAGTTTACACTCGAGCACGCGTGGTGTGTCATGCGGTATGAACAAAAGTGGTTGAGCCTGAACACACCTAAGACCATTGGTTCTAAGAGAAAGACTGGTGATGTTTGTGAGGGGATTCCACAACCAATAGTGCGTCCTGGAGGTATTAAAGCTGCAAAAGCAAGCAGGAATAGTAGTAAAGGGAAGGCTATTGAGGACTATAAGAGCATTTACAAGCTAAAGTTAGAATATTTGGCAAAGAAGGAGAAGTTGTCTAAGTAGGCAATATTAGACACTCTACTTGCTAAGACTAGTCCACTAAGTGAGAGTCAAGAAACCGTAATGAACAAGCTATTGGCCAAACTCTTCTAATTTTTTTTAGAAATTAAGTATCTGTCTTTGTTTTAGAAATTAAGTATCTTTCTTGTGTAATATGTGTTTGTGTTCTTTAAGTATCTTTATTTGTGTTCTTTAAGTATTTATGTTTCTGTTTGTGTTCTTGTGTAATATTAATCTTTGTTTGTGTTCTTTAAGTATCTTTGTTTGTGTTTGTGTTCTTTAAGTATCTTTAAGTATGTCACAAACAGAGATACTTAATAATGAATAAGAACACTCTGTTTGTGTTCTTGTGTAATATTAATCTCTGTTTGTGTTCTTTAAGTATCTCTGTTTGTGTTTGTGTTCTTTAAGTATCTTTAAGTATGTCACAAACAGAGATACTTAATAATGAATAAGAACACTCTGTTTGTGTTCTTGTAGTATATTTAATCTATGTTTGTGTTTGTGTTCTTTAAGTATCTTTAAGTATGTCGAAAATAGAGATACTTAATAATGAATAAGAACACTCTGTTTGTGTTCTTGTAGTATCTCTGTTTGTGTTCTATATCATGTTTTATATTTATGTGTTCTTATTGTTGGTTCCTAATTAAATTGTCATTGCTTTTGTTGTTATCTTTGTCAGGTCATGGGATTGGATTATAGCTACATGCAACCCTCTGAATCGGCGGATTATGGTTAAGGGAACACATCAGACAGTTTCCATGGCTCCACAAAATTTAATATAATGCTGGACCAAGCAGAGATAGAAGTTTCGCGTGTTCACTACCCTCCGCAGCCGGAGGTTGAGTTCAGCTTCCCCAAGGAATGCTACTGCAGTGGGGAACCGGTTATCAAGACTTCTGTCACAAGAACTGACCCGGGAAGAAGGTTCTACAGCTGTGAGAACATCCACGATGGAGACTGCCATCTATACAAGTGGTGGGATGTAGCGGCTACAGAGGAGATCAAAGCCCTAGGTACACATTATGCTCTGCTATCAGACAAGATTGATTATATTGTTGGTGTTAGTGACTACGAGTCTGAACTAAAGCATCTAAAAGAGCTCCACTACCAGACTGAGCAGAAGGTGGCAATGCTTGAGAAGAATGTCTCTGATTTGTCTAAAAAAGGTACTCCATTTCCCTATGGGTTTGAACTCGTACTAGGTGTTATGGTTGTTATAGTAATGGTAGTTTCCATGTTTGTAATGTTTAAATAAGAATGTTGTGTAATGGAATGACTTCTGTTGTAGAACCCCATCAAAACTTATGTTGTAGAACTCCATTAAGACTTCTGTTGTAATATGTTATGTATGATGATGGCAATGGAGCTCTTGTTTCTAATGTAATATGTTGTAGTAATGGTACTCTGTTGTAGCACACGTTTTTTAGTAATGGAACTCTGTTGTAGCACACATTTTTTAAATATCACCAACCAAACAAAAAATCCTACACCTAACAATCACATGGTAATAGGAACAACAAAATCCAACACAATCACATGAGCAATAGAAAAAGTAATAACCTGTGACAAAATTATCCATCACCAAGTCACAGAGTGGAAGAACTTGTAGCTTATAAATATGAGTTTCATCTTGTCATAACAAAGTTTTCTAATCAATAATGGCATCTTCATCGCATTATCATTACGGCAAAGACGATGATTATGATGATTTTGATACCCACATTGATAAATTTTTAGACGACTATGATCCTATACCAGAATTAAAAGAGAGAAAAAAACGTAATTTTTATTGAGAGACACCGAGAAGAAGGCCACAAGCAGCTTTGGAATGATTATTTTAGTGACAATCCAACATATTCTACCAGTTTATTCCTGCGACGTTTTCGGATGAACAAAAATTGGTTCCTCCATATTGTGCATCGTCTCTCCACTGAAATTCCGTATTTCTGACCATCAGAAGATGCAATTGGATGAGGAAGTCTTTCACCTCTACAAAAATGTACTGCAACAATTCGACAATTGGCATACGGTGGTGCGGCCGATATGGTAGACGAATATATCCGCCTTGCTAACTCAACGGCTCGAGTTATCTCCGGAATGTTTGCACAGTTTTACCTCCGGAATCATCTCCTTGTTTGGCGATGAATACCTACGACATCCCACACTAGAGGATCTGCAAAGAATTCTACATGAGAACGAGGAACGTGGATTTCCGGGGATGATTGGAAGCATCGACTGTATGCATTGGGAGTGGAAGAATTGTTCCACTGCTTGGAAAAGAATGTATTCACGCGGTACCGGAAAACCCACTATTGTATTGGAGGTTGTTGCTTCATATGACCTCTAGATATGGCATGCATTTTTTGTAGCTTTAAGTACTATGAACGATCTTAATATTCTTGATCAATCACTTGTTTTTGATGACGTTATTAACGGCATCGCGCCACAAGTAAACTATTATGTCAACGAAACGGAGTACCATCTTGCATATTATCTAGCAGATGGTATATATCCGAAATGGGCTACTTTTATTCAATCTATCCGACTACCCCAAACTGAAAAGCAGACATTGTTTGCTAAAACCCAAGAAAGAGTTCGAAAGATGTTGAGCATGCCTTCGGAGTCTTGCAAGCAAGATTTGCCGTTGTCAAAAATCCTTCGAAGTTATGGGATAAAGAAAAAATAGAAAATATTATGAAAGCATGTATCATACTTCATAGTATGATTGTCGAAGATGAAAAATATTCAAGCACTCTTGAAGAATTTGAAGATGAGGATTTTACATTACCGTTAAAAAATCTAAAAAAACCGGTTGTTCAATTGCTCGTCGAAAAGAAGTTCGGGATCCACATACTCATCAACAATTAAAACAAGATTTGGTTGAACATATATGGGCTAAATTTGGAAATATTCCAAATTATGTGTAATTTTAAAGTTTCTATTAAATTAATAAAATGTGTGTTTTCTTTTTTTATGTTTGTATTTTTTTTTATAGAATGTAATAAAATGTTTGTAATTTTCTATTTAAATGAATAATATTTGTTGTCAATTTATATAATTAAGTTGTTTTTTTATTAAAAAAAAAACTAACCTAAGAAATAACTAAAAGTCCCACTAATAATCCTATCTTTTAAACCAAGTCCTTAACATTGTCCTACACCACAAATATTAATATTATAGTCTAAGGACATGGATAATTGTTCTACCAATAAACATGCTCTTAGATCCTTGCAATGTTCATGGTCTAAGGGGTTGGAGGAAGTGATTAACTCTATGATAAATTTTAAAGTTACCAAAATGTCAAGTACCTGGTTCTTGATTTCTCAGATCCTGGTTGGAAAACAAGTGACTTAGATGATAATCAATTAATCACCATCTCCTGGTAAAGTTGTCTGATTGAATTTACGAATAAGCTTATATTGAGTTACTTGAGCTATACGCTTGTCACATTGATTCGTCAAAATTCGAGAAATGGACCGCACTAAGAAGCCTGCCATCGATTGGCTTAAAATAAGTGAAGCCCCTAACTTATTTTCCAAGTTTGAAGTAAAATCTGTTCTGATCTTACTCTATTTTTAACTCCATAATGGAGTAAAAAAATAAGATGACTCCATAAATGGAGTAAAAATACTCATAACTCCATTTTTTGTTTAATTTTCAACTTCAAAATAGAATAACATCAAAAAATAAATTGTGTTGGAGTAAAACCAACTCCAAATGAAATAAAAAACGAAGTTATACATTAGAAATACTCTTAGCTTCATAAAATCAGTCACGAGTGTTTGGTAAGGTGGTTGAAGTGACAGGTTCTAGTGGTGGCTAGTTCGAGTTACGTATGCTGTTTTATTTTGTTCGTTACGCTCGTGTGATGGAACATCTTGTGGATGAAGCTCAAAAGAACATAGCACTTGTTGGAGCTCAAATGGTTTAGCAACTCATGAAAGCTTGAAGCCGTTTAAAAATTACAACAATACACAACGAAATTATTTGTATTATTTTTTTTGGCAACTATAAGATGATCAAGAATCATCTAGAAAATATCATATGATATCATATTAATAATGTTAATATATCTTGTAATTATTATTTAGATA
>OVBE01004878.1:0-22881 GCA_900406425.1 Iberis pinnata | reverse complement strand
AATTACAGCATATTTCGACCCAAAAGCCGCACCTATTAAACTTTTTTTATAAAATATATGAAAATGGTAAGAGTGCTATATAAATAAATAAATAAACATCTTTTCAAAATGTCTCTTCAAGAAAACAAATTTAATAACACTAATCTTATTTATAGTTTCAACCAATTTAAAATATAAATATCACCATACATTTTCAAGTCTTATATGATTTGCAAAAAAAAAAAAAAACACATACAATAATATACACCAATTTTATTAATAAACAAATAAAAAAGATACATTATGAGTTACATATTGTTGGTATCTTTATTTCTTTCACTCATACATCAAATATAGATATATAAATCTATTGTATATCTAAAAGAATAACTTACACACTTAATTAATTAAAACCATGCAAAATGACATTGTCATAAGTTTTTCTCATTTCCTTTTTTAACATTAAATAAATTATTTTCTAAACTTTTAGCTTTCGTGTTTGTAATAAAATCAAGAGTTACCTAAACTAATAAATATAAATGAGGGAAAAAATTAGTCTATCATAAAAAATGCACTTTTTGGAATTTACCAAAGTCACAAGGCTTAAGATATACAACATAACACTACATAAAAAAAAAAGAATCAAACTAGCGAAATTTTCCAAATCAGAATTGTGATAATGCAATTGAAAATACATGTTCAATCTAATGTGTTCTACGATGTGGTACCTTTTTAACACAATTTATTTGATACAAAATTAAAAATATTCATTTTAATGTAAGAGTTTCCATGCGTACTGCGCGGGTGATTTACCTAATGAGTATAATATATGAGTATACTCATATGACTAACGTGATAACATGAGTATAATATATGAGTATACTCATATGCGTATTTGTATCGCTTATTGAGATCATATGAGTATTTGATAATATTTCTAGGATTGGATGCCGACCATCAATGGTACATAGAGATGTCAAAAGTAAAAATATATTACTCGATAAAAGATTCACTGCCAAGATTGCGGATTTTGGACTTTCAAGATCTTTCCAAATCCGAGATGAATCTAATATTTCGATAGTTATTGCTAGTACTCCTGGATATCTCGATCTTGAGTACGCATTTTCAAATATAACTTTTTTCAATAGCTGAATCTCTCAGTCAATCCAAGATGTGACTTTGCCATGCCATGTTGGAATTATATGCCCCTATTCGTATTAGTTGATAAAATGTGAATGATATTTCATGTCTTGACAAATATTACGAAACATGTCAATTAGCTGAGATGAGTGATGTTTATAGCTTTGGGATTGTGTTATTGGAGATGATCACAAACCAACGTGTGATTGACAAAAACCGCGAGAAGAGGCACATCACAGGATGGGTTGCGTTTGTGATTACCAGAGGAGATATTACCAAGATTATGAATACTAATTTTCACGGTGATTATAACTCAAATTCTGTATGGAAAGCTCTTGAATTGGCTATGTCATGTGTAAATCCTACTTCTGAAAGACGACCAAACATTTCTCAGGTTGTTAGCGAATTAAAAGAGTGTCTTATTTCTACAAAACTTGATGAGAAATAAGAATCAAGACATTGACTCTGATGGTTCTCTTGAAATGAGCATGAGCTTTGATACTGAGGTTATCCCTCGGGCAAGGTAGTTTTTATAAAGAAGCCTCATTATATTGATGTATTATTGCTTGCGCCTTGCGGTATGATCTATTGTCCAAAAGGATTATTATACAATTTTTGCACTTAAACATTTTGCTTAAGGGTCTCACTTTCTAACAAAGTTAATTGTGAAAAAGTGCACTTTGTGCTATTGGTATACTTTAAGTAGGAAAGATAATATATTTTTTCCAATTTTAACCTCCAATTCACGTGTACACATGCATGAGTCATATCCATGATGTGTGTGTCCAGCGTCGTCTACATTGTGTCATGTCCATGATGCTAATTAGGAGAATCATGTTCACGATGCAAGTGTACATGATGTTAAATATCAGTGTCATGTCCACAACGATAATGTAGGTTGCGTACAGCACCGTGTACACAATGTTAGCTCTGAATCTGCTACAGTTTTGTACAATCCTTTGTGAATCCGGTTGAGGTATCGGTGACTTGGTTCTTGCTTCTGAATATGCTTCTTGGTTTGTAAGCCAAATTGGTTTAGTTTTAATAGTAGTTCTTTGAGGTTAATCTTGGTGTAGGATTGGTTTGCTGCTTAGATTAGAGCTTATGCTTTTGGTTCTCTATAATTATGTGGTTGGTTTCTGAAATAGAATAGATGTAATGTATTGTGTTGTTTATTAATGTATTCAATCATACAATATATAGAGATAGAAGAAGATTAACAACATGTAACAATATGTCCTAGATTCTTGGGATATGTATGTATCCCATATAACAATATATATATATATCACAATACCCCCCTCAAGTTGGTACTGCGGAGCCGTGGATACCCACTTGACAACTAGACGTTCGAATGCAGGGCGAGGAAGATATATAGTCAAAAGATCAGCAGGTTGATCAACCGTAGAGACGTGAGTAATAACAATCAACCAATCTTGGACTGCATCGCGGACCTGATGACAGTCAGCTTCAATATGCTTGGTGCGTTCATGAAAGACTAGGTTAGCAGCGATATGGATTGCAGCCTGACTATCACAAAAGAGTTGCATTGGCTTAGAGTGTGTGAGACCGAGAGTAAGATGTAGTTCCCGAAGCCATTTCATCTCTCGAAGTGTATAGGCCATGGCGCGATATCCAGCCTATACCTAAGAGTTGAATACCGTTTGTTGTTTCTTCGTCTTCCACGAGATAGGATATGAACCCAAATAAATCACATAAGAACATAGCGAACGATGAGTGAGAAGACATGCGGCTTAATCAGAATCATAGTAAGCAGAGATAAACAAAGAGGAGTCCGAGTTGAGAAAGATACTGTGAGAGAGAGTACCTTTCAAATAACGTACGAGGCAAAGTGCGGCGGACATTTGAGCTTGAGACAGAGACTGCAGAAACTGAGAGAGAATGTGAACCGCATAAGTCATGCCAAGACAGGTATTGGCAAGGTAGATGAGCCTGCCAATGAGACGTCGATATTGTTCAGGATTGGAGAAAGGCGGACTTCCAGTGGAAGCCAACTTGTGATTATACTCGATTGGCACAGGAGAAGGTTTAGCGGAAGACAAACCAGCCTTGGAAACAATGTCTTGTGCGTATTTACATTGAGAAAGAAAGATACCAGCCTTGCTTCGAGAAACTTCAATACCGAGGAAATACTTGAGAGGTCCAAGATCCTTCATGCGGAAGCAAGAGTTGAGATGCGCTTTGAACTTGTGAATGGCGGAGGAGTCATTGCCAACGATGATGAAGTCATCGACATACACGAGAATGTGTAAAACAATGTCATCGCAGAGTAAGGAGAAGAGAGAATAGTCCTTGTAATTCTGCACGAACCCGTAGCGAATCAAGGCCAAGCTAAGCTTGGAAAACCAACAGCGAGGAGCTTGACGGAGCCCATAGAGAGATTTTTGTAACCGACAAACTTTCAATGGAGAAGCATTATGAAAACCCTGAGGAAGTTTCATATAGACCTCTTCAGAAAGATCCATGTGGAGGAAGGCATTATGGACGTCCATTTGGTGAACAATCCATTTCTTAGCGGCAGCGATACCAAGTAAATAACGAACGGTAGTGATCTTAGCGACCGGCGCAAAAGTAACACCAAAATCAGTACCTTCCTTTTGGCGATTACCCAAGACAACCAAGCGAGCTTTATGTCGTTCTAGTGAGCCATTGGAGTTGTGTTTGAGTTTATAGACCCATTTACAATCAATGGCCTCTTGATGGGTGGCAAATCAATTACATCCCATGTTCGATTATGTTCAAGTGCCTTTTTTTCTAACTGCATTTCATCACGCTAAGAGGAGTCACATACTGTTTCTTTATAGGAAACAAGTTCCACACCATGACTTATCGAACCGAGAAAAGCAACGTGAGCAGCTGAAACAAAAGGATTAGAATCGAGTGAGGGACAAGGATACGATAATTTACCAGATGAGTGAGAGACGTGAGTGGAGAGAGTGGGCGAAGGCTCGCGAGCAAGAGGAGTGTGTACTGAAGAAGCGACAAAGTCACGGAGTAAAACCGAAGGCTGCTTGGCTCTATGACCACGACCAAGAGCCAGAGGTAAACCCGGAGTTAAAGGTTCTTCGGATTCATTTGCGACAACCGGGACGATTGGAGGAGAAATCACGGGTGGTGATGGTGAGGTAGGTTCAGCCGAGGCCGAAGGTGTGGTAACAACTATCTCGGTGTGGAGAGGGAAAACTGGAAGAAACCAGTCTTCGGTATTGAGAGGAGGAGAACAAAAGGTTGTAGAGATCTCAGTGAACGGGAATTTTTCCTCGTGAAAAACCACATCTCGACTATCAAAGAACTTATTCGTTTCCAAATTATATAGACGCCAACCTTTTTGATTATGAGGATATCCAACAAACACACATTTACGGCTCCGAGGTGCGAACTTATCACGACTCTTGTCGCGAAGATGCGCATAACAAAGACACCCGAAGGTGCAAAGAAGATCATAAGCAGGCTTAGTTCCAAATAGAAGTATATAGGGGGTCCGACCCTTTAATAGTCTAGTCGGAGTTCGGTTTATAAGGTGTGTGGCGGTTAGGATGCTTTCACCCTAAAATTTAGTTGGTAAGTTTCCTTGAAACAAACATGCTCGAGCAACATTAAGAAGATGACGATTCTTGCGTTCGACACGTCCATTTTGTTGTGGTGTGTCGTCACAAGAAGTTTGATGCAAAATTCCTTATTCCTTAAAGAAATCACGCATACAAATAAATTATGTACCATTGTCACTACGGAGGATTTTGACAGATTTGTTGAATTGACGTTCCGTCATAGCAAAAAAAATTCGAATGAGAGTTGAAACCTCAGATTTGTGTGTCATTAGAAACGTCCAGGTTGATCGGGAAAAATCATCAACTAAGGTCAGAAATTATCGAGCTCCACATGTAGAAGCGATGCGGTAAGGTCCCCATACATCAGCGTGTAAGAGCGAAAAACAGTCCAATGATTTATTATCACTAATAGGAAAACGTTCACGTGTTTGCTTAGCACGGAAAAAAACACTACATTGTTTAATATCGCTAAAAACGCCCGAGGTTTTATCAAAAACAGAGAGTGAAAGCAAGACACCAGGGGACGGGTGGCCTAATCTACGGTGTAACACATCTGCTGTAGGAAAACCAGAAACCGTCTTGTTAACCCGAGCAGCTTGACTCCCCGTAAAATAGTACACACCTCCTCGCTCTTCACCCGCTCCAATCAGCGTCCTCGAGAAACGGTCCTGAAGAAAACATAAGGTGTCAGTAAAGACAGCAATGCAACCAGTTTGTTTAAGTAGTTTAGACACCAAGGTCAATGTGCAAGTGAAGTCCAACACATATAACACATTGGACAAGGCATAATCAGAGTTTAAGATTAATGTTCCAGATTGTGTTTCACTCGACACAGTCCCATATGGAAATAGCACAGTAACTCTTTCGATATCAATGATATTGGTAAGAAAAGAAGAATTCCCAGACATATGGTGCGAAGCACCGATATCAATAATAACATCATCAATATGCATGTTACCAAACAGTTTTTCAACGGAGGAAGAGGGTTGTTGCGTCCATAAGAGTGCTAGAATCTGAGACAGATGGTCCGAGTCAAAAGAAGCTAGGGAGGATGATGTTTGAGCTGCATTGGCATGGCCTCGTCCGCGACCAAAATCACGAGAGGAACGGCTTCCTCGCGGGCTGTTATGAGATTCAGTCGAGACTCGAGAAGTACCAGGCTGCCGATTTTGTTCAAGCCACCAATCGGGGTAGCCATGAAGGAGAAATCATTCAGAGATGTCATGACCTTTGCGATTACAATGTGTGCAGAAAAAAGATGACTTGTCTCTGAACTTAGGATCCGGAACAGCAGCTGGTGAAGATTGGAAATCGGTATGAACCGAGAATCCAATGGAATTCGTTTTAATAGTCTCTTTACTTTGAGAATTATTGATGTTTTGGTCCTCGAGAATAACCCGGGAATAGACAAGAGCTAGTGAAGGTAAAGGGTCCTCTCCGGTAATAGTAGAACGAATCGAGCTGAAGCGTGGCAAATCCAACCCAAACAGAAATTGATGGACGCGATCGTCCTCTCGTTCTTTAGCAATATCACTAGCGGCAACTCATGTACATGTGCGAGAACTCCGATAATTATCGAGTTCTTCCTAAAGTTTAGACAAGTGACCATAGTAATTGAGAATCGATTGTCCGTCTTGACGACAATTTGATATCTCATCTTTTAGCACATGTTTTCGTACACCATTCCCGATAGAGAATCGGTTCTTAAGACTGTCCCACAAGGTCGATGCATCGCTAATGAACGAAACTGTGCTTTGTATGGTAGGATCAATTGATGTACGGATCCAAGCCTATGATCATGGAATTAGCTGCTTGCCACATGGCTAATTCCGCATGTGCAGTGGGTTTGGGGATATTTCCATCAATGAAGTCAAGCTTTTGTTTAGCAAGCAAGGAGTTTTTGAGTTCAACAGACCATTCGGGATAGTTATCATTACTGAAGAGATTAGGGCTCCAGGGTTATCAGATGCATACAACTGATATAGAGAAGGGTTAATATTTGTAGAAGTAGGATTAGAAGTAGAAGAATGATCGTCTCCCATGGTGTTAGGTTTAGACAATTACCGACTCTGTTTTGAGAGAAGAATCGGCGAAGAAGAGAAAAAAATCAAGGGTTTTGCTCAAATACCATGAAATAGAATATATGTAATGTACTGTGTTGTTTATTAATGTATTGGGTCATACAATATATAGAAATAGAAGAAGCTTAACAACATGTAATAATATGTCCTAGATTCTTGGGATATGTATGTATCCTATATAACAATATATATCACAATAGTTTCTCCATTGTGTCTTTGGGTGGTGGTATGTGCTTTGTTCGATGTTGTGGGCACCTTTGTTGCCTAGCATGATTTTGTCTCAATTCGTTGTCGTTGGTGATTGGCTTGTCAATATAGGGTGATTTGCTCTTTGTGTCTACGTTGTGGGTCAGTGATGATTTTTCTTGACGATCCCCAGTCGTTTTTAGTTTCGTGTTTGACTCCCCCGTTCTTAGATCTTTTCTAGAGTTTCGTTTATCATCTTGGTTCTATGGATCAGAATAATTATCTTTTTTGTGCTTTCTTATGAGATGACTTTATTCGCTATACGAGAAATCGTGGTCAAAGTAGGTTAAATTTTTTTATCTGTTTGAAGCTTGCAGAGCATTTGAAGTTAGGATTGCTTCCCATTCAATGTTTTTTTTAGCTTTAGTTTAGGCTTTGGTAATATGATATTTTGTTCTTTCTTTTGGATTTGATCTCCGCCATCTAGGTTGATTTAGCAATGAAAAGAAAAAAATCTAACTTCATTCTTTGAAAGGAGTAAACTACCCGTGTAGTTTAGGGTTACAAGCCCACAACAGAATCAAGTTTAAATACAACAAAACTGCTTCGGAAAAAAGTCAGGAGGGATATGAGACTGTTCGATCCATGGCCGGTGTTCTTCAAGAGGGAATGGAAACGTTGCTGGTTTTGCTGTCACCGGCGTTCTCATCACCAAGTTAACTGCGGGACTCACTGGTAAAGTCGTCGATTGTTTAATTTTGATATATCTAATTCTGATAATGTTGATGATATGCAGAAGAAGATGCTAAGAACTCTAAGTTCGTCCAGCAACACAGGAGGTAAGTAAAATGGACCTTGAGGATATTTTTCCCAAATGTAATTAGTTCATAATCTTACTAATTGTTTCAAATTGCCTAGTAAGTAGATGAATGATGAATCCCAATTCGATATCTTTATAATATTCATTATTGTTTATAGTTCCAGCCAAATCCTAAAAGAAGCAACTTTCATCGTATTTCAGGTGAGAGGCACATTTCTAGCAAATATGAAAGAGCAATTCTCCAAGATACCTTCATTTGGCTTTTTGACATAATATGAGTACCTAATTGGTGTTGGGCTTAACTTTTGAGACGATACTGATATCATAAAAGTTGGTGTGTTTGTTCTCCTTAATATATGTTTTCTTTTATTCTCCTTTCCCATAATCTTTATTTTCTCTAAGACCTTTAGAACGTTGAAGCATATAAAAAATGAAACAGAAAACTAGAACCACCCACTCGAGAGTGTGAAATTTACTTCTTAGGGACTCCAAGCCTTAGCCTGAAGTCTTCTTCCATAAGGGGAAGCCCTTCACGGAGCTTCACCTTTGGTTCCCATCCCAAAACCTCTTTTGCCTTTGTGATGTCTGGCTTCCTCTGTTTTGGATCATCCGGTGTGTTCTCAACCATTTTTATCTCTATGCTCGGGTTTATCAGCTGAAACCAAAACCAAACTACATCATTACCACAACACATGAATTCCAAAACACTTGCTCATATCAATTGACTCTCACCTCCTTCACTGTCTCAGCCAGTTCCACCATTGTAAACTCACCTGCAAATCCAAAAAAAAACATTCAGGCACAAAGCATATCGGTTTAATTGATATACGTTAAGGGGCTTACCTGGATTACCGATGTTGATAGGACCAGTATCATCTCCTTCCATGAGGCGCATAAGCCCATCAACCATGTCAGATACATAGCAGAAACTGCGGGTCTGTGTCCCTGGTTTCTGTACAGTCAGTGCCTCACCCCTACATATCCATGGCAAGAGATGAATAATCAATCAGGTTATAGATTATAGGTTGAGAAAGGAAATTTTGTTTGATGCATACCGGAGTGCTTGAGCAATGAAGTTGCTTACAACACGCCCATCATCGATGTTCATGCGTGGACCATAAGTGTTGAAGATTCTAGCAATGCGAATCTCTACAAGAACAAACCAGCATAACCTTATAAATAAAAGAAGTTGAAGTGACAGCCTTGGGACACAAAAACTGACCAATTCCATGTTGCCGGTGGTAATCAAACATCAATGTCTCAGCCACACGCTTGCCTTCATCATAACAGCTCCTAACCCCTTTTACCATAGCAACCAATTCATAAGACCATAAAAGATGACGATGAATATATGAACCTACCAATTGGGTTGACATTGCCCCAATAGCTCTCAGGCTGGGGATGGATGAGAGGATCACCATACACCTCCGAGGTCGAGGTAAGCAAAATCCTGTTCAGAAGAAGAGTAGGTAACAGGTGTGGAGATGTAAGGAATATATTGAGAATTATATGTATCAAACCTTGCTCCAACACGCTTGGCGAGACCTAGCATGTTGAGTGTGCCAATAACATTGGTCTTGATTGTCTTCACAGGGTTGTACTTGTAGAATATAGGAGAAGCAGGACATGCAAGATGATAAATCTGATCAACCTCGATCAACAATGGCTCCGTAATATCTGTAAAAACCACATAGAAATGAGGAGAATGTTGATCTTCTTATGAGTTAGCAAGAATCATACCGTGACGGATAAGCTCAAATCTTGGATGACCAATCCACTTCTTGAGGTTGTCCTTGGAACCAGTGAAATAGTTATCAGCAACAATCACCTCATTCTTCTCGTTTTCCATGAGTTTATCAACAAGGTGAGAACCAATGAATCCAGCACCTCCTGAGATCAAGATTCTCATATTGGACTGTACAATTGAGAAAAGTAATCACTTAGGTACCAAATAAATAACATATTAAGTGGAATCAATCAATCTCAATGATCCTTAAACCTAAAACTCGTTTGATTTATTATTATTATTATTATTTTTTTTTTTTTTTTTGCAGTATCAACGAAATCAAGTAATAAATTCTCCAAAACTAAACAAAATCACACCACCATGATCCGACATAACAAGGATCAGAAAACGAGATTCAATCGCATGAAAATTAACAGTAATTGAAATGAAATCTCTAACACACGTAAAGAAAAACAAAATCACCTGAAAAAACTTGGAGTTGCGGAGAGGTGAAGGCGAAGGTGGAGGCTTTGGGCTTGTTTGTTTGTCACTTGTCGCCATCACAACCCTAGAAATTTTCGATGAGAGAGAGAGAGGATCGGGAGGAGATTACGAGATGCTGAGAGAACCCAAAAAATTGAAAATAGAAAATTGGTTGTTGCGATCTGATGAAGAGTGTGAGGGGATTCGTATATAGTTATAGTCCCAAGTGTCGGAACTTCCTCATTTTGAATAAATCTTGACATTTATTTTTAAGTTGAGTAAGAGAAGATAAGATTATCAAATCATCAATTAAATTCCTACCTGGCTACCCATCACGACAACCAAACCAATTTGTTAAATTTAGTAAGAGAAAAATGCCATTTAAATCCCAAACTTTTAAATTTTGGCCAAAAAAATTCCGAACTCTTTAGTAAGCCATTTAAATCCTATATTTTCGTACGAGTCCATTTAAATCCTAAACTTTACGTTGACTTGGCCATTTTAGACCCATAATTAGTCAACAGTTAAGTCTAATTAATCTTGTTAAGTCTCTGTTACTGTTAATGTTAATTTTTTAAAGATTGTAGTTGCTTACAAAGATCTTCACTTGATTTTTTTCATAAGACATACATAAATCAAGATGATTTTTGGTTATTCCCCACAATTTTCTAAGCTCACCCTTAAGCAACAACTTTTCTTGTCTTAATTCTTCCATCACATCTTTAAGTTCTTCAATCTTTGATTTCACATTGTCAAACTCAACCTCAAACATTCTCAATTTGACCAATGAATCTTCAACCTCTTCCAAACACTCTCAATTTAACTTAAGACACTTTTATATACCAAAACTTAAAAATGTGTAAGAGGACACCAAAAAAGCACAAAAATAACTTTTAAGCTACCTGTAATTTCTTAAGAATCTTTAAAAAAATTGGTGCAAAATGAAGCAACTACAATCTGATTCGTAGATGCCACTTTGTAAGCACGCCACATAATTATTAATCAAAGTTACATCAAAAAAGCAAATCAAAGAATAAATCATTAATCAAAGTTAAATTAGAAGCCAAGTGTCACGAAAACTTTCAGATATTATACCTATGATGATGCTTCGAAAATTAATGCTTCGAACGATTAATGCTTCAAACTGAGCAAAAACAATAAATCGATTAGAAAGCATAAATATCAAAATCAAACAAAATGAATCGAATATCGCTTACACTTAGTTAAAATGAATCGATGAACAAGCTCGTGAATCAACAAGTGTGGGTCAAAGCTCGACTCTACAAATTAGGGCACAGGAAGAAGATGACGAAAGACTGGGATTTTTTTTCCTCGATAAAGGCTTTTTTCAAAGTCTTATGTTTGTCAAAACGCGACGTTTCGGTTAATTACTTAATTAACGTTAACAGTAATAGAGATTTAACATAATTAATTAGACTTAACTGTTGACTGATTTTGGGTTTAAAATGGCCAAGTCAACGTAAAGTTTAGGATTTAAATGGACTCGTACAAAAATATAGGATTTAAATGGCTTACTAAAAAGTTCAGGATTTTTTTGGCCAAAATTTGAAAGTTCGAGATTTAAATGGCATTTTTCCCAATTTAGTAAGGCATTTACTTTTGAGAAAATTCCATTTTAATATATTAATAAGTGAAAATTATTGTCAATGACAAAGATTAGAACATATATTATAATAGACTAGTGCATGCTGACAAAAAAAAAAAGTATTATAATAGACTAGTGCAAATTAGGTTTAGGCGCTCTCTCCCAACTCAATACCCGAAGCTTTTTCAGTAAAATGGTTTCCGACGCCCGCAGCGGTGAATCCCGCCGGCGTCGCCTCTTCTCTTCCTCGCTTTGCTCTCTTTACTCTCGTTGTCTCTTTTGTCTCGTTTCTTTTGCTTCTAGTTACCGCTTTTCATGGTTCTACTTCGTCTTCGCTTGTAATCTTCGGCTCTGTCAACTTCGTAAGCTCCGTCGAACCCATTATAATCTTTGTTTGTCTTTCAATCTTGCCCTGGTGCTTGTCTGTATCCCTCATTCACCACTGTTGGGCCCTTTGCTCGCCATTTCAACTCTCGTGATGTTTGATGCTTGTCGTAAAGAACTCACGCTGCCGTCTCATCACTTTCGGGAGAGCTTCGTCCGGTATGATGTTGTTTCTTCTGCCATGAAAAATCCGATGAGCGCTTCTGCTCGAGAAAGCTTTGAGTTTAGAGCCTATTTGGATGCTTTGATTGTGATTCCCTCTGTTCTAGTGTCATCATGGCAGTTAGTCTCAACTGCTCCTTTTCAGGGATTCTTAAAGTCTAATTGGCTACCTCCTCACCACATCTGCTTCCTCTATGAAGTTATGCTATGCACTCCATTTACGACCAGGTTTGGTTGTTGTTACGTTAATGCAGCCTTTAACCTTGAGATAATAAGAACCAATGAGTTAAAGAGTTTGGCTAGGTATAATAGATGGATATGTAAGACTGTGAGTGATAAAACTTGTGAGTTACGTTCATGTTTGTTTATTGGTCACTGTTCTTTTTTCATCATGATACTCTTAGGCAAGTATGGGTGTTTTAACTTGCTTTTTGATGCCTTATGTACGCATAGTACTTATTTGGGTTCAAATTTGGTGTTGATGACACCTTTGTTGGATTTTCTTTTTGGAATCCCAAGTTTATCTTGTATTGAGGTTTATGCTAGCTTTGGTCTAGTTCTTACTAACATTAAGGGTTTAGTCTCATTTGTTAGTTTTGTTTTATGTTTTGTTGTTGTTGCAGTGTGGAGTGCAAACTGAAATTGCTATATAATCATGTTCTCTCATAAGGTTCAATGGATTTACCGAGAGTTATGGAAAGTTACACGGCTTTGCCCGGTTGAAAGCATTCGCTTCTCTCGTCGACTAACCACCAAACAGTTCTGGCTTTTGGTGTTTGTTATAGAGACAATGAAATTGGTCTCGTGTTTCCTCTCAGTAGTAGAGGATATCTTTTTGACATAATTGTATTTCCTTACACTTTAGTCTCTTTCCCATTTGACTTGGGATTTCTTGCCACGGAGATTCGAATCTTCCTCCAAGATGTTTCGTTTTGCCTGTCCTCTGGCTCCATCTTTCTTGTTGTTCCTGCTTATGTTGTTCATTTAGCGGAGTTTTTAACTAAGTTTATGTTGTTGTATGTGTTCTTTTACTTCTTTTATGTAGTGTAAACCTTTTTAGTAATGAAATTTATTGTTTGACCAAAAAATACCATAATAGACTATTCTTAGTGTATATGACATATTGCACTTTATGAGAGTTTACTCTCTTGCCCTCCATTATTACAGATACAAAAATAAAAAATTTAATATTTTACTTTTATCGAGAAACTGACAGAAATTAACTTTCTTTAAAGTCACCTTGAAAACCGCAATTTCTCTCTCTTACATTTTTGCTTTGCCTACGAAACATATCTCTGTTGTCATCAATATCCGGTGGAATCAATGCAATCAACAAAACCTGCAGAGACAGGGAAATCTCGTGTCCACCATGGACAGGAAAATCTCATGTCCACCATGAACACATTGTGGAATCGACGCAATCAACAAAAATAGTACTAGATCTGGTCCATTTGAAACCCAAAGTTTCGTCCACTACCGCGTTAGCATCGAAGCCAAATTTGGTCCACACTCGCAATCCTCTAGCATATGTCCACTACAGGGAAATCTCATGTCCACCATGGACACATTGTAGAATCGACGCAATCAACGAAAATAGTACCAGATCCGGTCCATTTGAAACCCAAAGTTTCGTCCACTACCGCGTTAGCATCGAAGGAAAATCTAGTCCACAGTTGCAATCCCTAGAAGATGGACCAAATATCGTTTCAAATGAATATGTCCAACATGAGTGCTATTTAACATTCTAAATATGGTCCACATATTCACATTAATTGGTCCATTACGTGCAGCTCAAGCCACATATGTATCATTATTATGAGAAAAAAATTAAACACATTTATCTTATTTTAATTAATTATTGCATATTTTTTTAATTTCTTTTTCCATTAATCCATCTAATCACCATTAATTTATTATTTCATATTTTGTTAATTTTTCTTTCCATTAATTCATCTAATCACCATTAAATCTCAATAAATGCTATCTCTATGTACAAATAAGGGCCCTACAAATAATTTCCACCAAACGCTTCATTCTATTACAAAGTTATAATCGTCTTTCCCGCATACCACATGTGACGTACTTTATAGTACATTTTGTAAACATCTGCCAATATGACATTTCATCTAAGAACTCGGTCCAATATGGCACAACGAGTAAAAAGCCCTATTAATAAACTGTAGGAAGAATTAATAAAGTAAGTTAAAAATAATACATTTTTGGTTATTTCGTTATAAAAAATACAGTAATTAAAACAAGGGAAATTCTCAAAAATACCACCAAAAACTAGGGTTATTCTCAAAATACCACACAACTCCCAAAAATTTCAAAAATACCACATATTTTCCATAAATACCACAAAAATGTTTACCACAAAATTTGAAATAGCTTTAAAATTTTAAATTTAAATCCTAAAACCCCAAAATCAAACCCTAACCCCTTCAAAACTAAACTGTAAACTCTATTTAGCGAACACAAACACAAAATTTTAAATTTTTAACCCTTAAAATTCACTTTTTATATTTGTGGTAGTTTTGGAACATTTGAGAGTGTGTGGTATTTTTGGAACTTTTGGGAGTGTGTGGTATTTTTGGAATTTGAACTTCTTTTGATGAGGTTTTAAGGAATTCCTCTTAAAACAATAGGTTAATTTTTTTTAATTAAAAAGTAATATGTTTAATAGTAGAAAATTTTTTAAATCATATCATTATATTTCGTTGACTTGTTTTTTATTACTATATCTCAATATATATATATATATATATATATATTAAACGTGAAAATTTTGAAGAAAAAAACGTTCACCAACCTTGTGAAAATAGTTATGAAGAGAAATTTTGAAAACTGTACATAACAACTATTTTACAGAATCAATATAACTTTGAAAAAAATGTCTACCTAATAACTGTAACTTTTGTAAATAAGTATATGAAACAACTTTTACAAAAATATGTACAATAACTATACACAACAACTAATTTCAAAAATAAGTTTTCCAAGAAACTGTACTTAATAAAAACGCATCCAGATAATATATAAAAACCACTACGAAATAATTTTCCATTGCAACACAACTTTACTATCATTAATTAACTATCAAAATAAATTATTTATCAATCTCATATATTACAGGCGACGATTTTAGGGCGACATCGGCTTTCCTTTTTTGCTTCTCTCACACGCTTCCTTCGCCGGCTCACCGGTGGTCGGTGATTACGTCATCGTCGGGGGCATTCCGCCCACCTGGACATGCCTCGGCTTCATCTCCAAGTGCCTGGGCCTCTATCGTTGCTTCGTCGGACCTGCGACACGTAAACACCATCCAACCTCAATTCACTGTTGAAAACGGCACGGTTAATGCCATTATCCTCAAGCTATTACTACAGATGCTTCACCATGATAGTATAAGAATTTAATCCTAAACTAATACTGCAGAGAACAGTTCAAAGAAGTATAGTAAGATATCGAATCCACAGAGACCAGAAATGCACGTTCAGTTTAAAACTTCGAATATGGCTAAAGTGAGAATAACATATTTGATTATGATCAAAACGGTTTAAAAGCTATGATAATAAAACGCTAGGCATTAGGAAAATCCGTAGGTATTCAGGTTTAAAGTCAAGTTAACATGCATGATTTAGATTGAAAATAGTTCTCAACATAAAAAACGAATTTTGAATAATCTCCTCCCGGAGTATTAAACCCTATGATCGAATTGTCAGAGACAAACTCCTGCCGTCTTTAAAACAATCCGACCATGCATTAAAAATCAGATTTAATTGTTCATAAGCATTAAAACAATACTCCCGCAAGTTTAAATACTTATTCATCTAAATTAGGTCAGGTTTCTAAATCAAATCCCTTTGTATTTATGAACCTAAAATCATGAACTAGGTGATCAAACTAATTCATGCATTAAGAACACATTTAGACTAAGAACCTCTCAATTTCAATCCTACAAAGTTAAACCTAACATTCAAACCTGTTTTCCCATAGAAAAACCCTAAAACCTGACTAGCGAACTACTCAGACATTGACATGCAACCACAAATAAAAATCAAAGAAGAACACATGATTGAAATCAATAAAAAAGATATATTAAAAACTGGGTTCAAAATTTCTTCTCCAAAATACAGGGTTCATGAATTCTTCTCCCCGTAAAAGCTCTCAAATTTTGCAAAAGTAAAAGGTAATCTAAAATAACCTAAGCCAAAAGGATTTTATAGTCTAAAAGAAATAAAATAAAAATAGGAAAAAGTTGGATAAGCTTGAGGACTCTTTTGTAAAATATGGAAATCTTCTTAAATTCTCGCAGGTACATTGGACCGATCGGTCCAGGCTCAGACTGATCGGCCGGTCTTCTCCGTACTTGTGTGGACCGTTCGGTCCAGCTGTAGACCGATCAGTCTAGATCTTCTGTTTTCTTCGGATGTTCAGACCGATCGGTCCAAGGGTTGACCGATCGATCTGGAAGTCTTCATGACTTCAATTCTTCAGATTCACCAATCTGAGACCAAATTGGTTCTTCAATTCTTCACTTAGTCAGATTCCATCCAATTAAACATCAATCCAACACTTTTAATCCAAATCGACTTGAACACCTGAAAGTCTTTAGAAAGTTCCAATTTACAAAGAAATGACTTAGATAATGCAAATCTAGCAGGCATAAATGCTCACTAAAATGCATTAAATCTGAGTAATATCAACTTCCCCAGACTTAGATCTTTGCTTGTCCTCAAGTAAAGCAAAATTTAATCCGGAGAAGAGGTTTGAAAAAGACCACACAAAACCTCATAAACCATAAGCACAGTTTCAAATCTCTAAGGACACCAATCTCAAACAACTACCTAGACTGGACTGTTTAGCACCACTGAACTAAGAAACCATTTCCTACTCTAAATCCCAAATCAATGAAATATTAAATCAAATCAACCAGCTCTTTAAATTCATTTAAGTACAAACACATGCATTCTCATCTATGGTATATCAATCAGTTTACTCAAATACCTCTTCTATCGAAATACCCATACCAAACAGAGCATCAACCGACTTCCGGTCTTGATCCTTTTTCTCCCTTTCTCACTTCCTTTTTTTCTAAAGATTCGCACTTTTCTGCGTTTTTCTTTTCTTCTCTTTTTTTTCTTTTCATGTTCGCACTTTTCTGCGTTTTCATTATTCTAACTATTTTTCAACAGCCCTGGCAATGACTACGGACTTCTGGGTCACGCTTTCATCAATTTTTCTAAACCGGTTTTTATCATTTTTGTGAAGGGAGAGAGAGAAAGGACCCGGACCGTACTGGAAGAACTTGTCAATTTTACAGAACACTGAAGAGCAAGGTACCTAATTCTCAAAGTAAATCAACACCATAGACAAGAATATTTCAAATTCAGATTAAGTCTATTAATGCAGAGCTAGCATCAAATCATCAATAACTTCAAAGACCAGAACTTTTAGAAACAATCAATCAGCAATGGGGTTCCAATCCTAATCTAAACAATCAATCTAAGTTAGTAATCCAGAAAGATTGAAAACGGTACCCACACTTGGTTAAATATCATCACTGGTTTTGATCACGGTTCCTTCAACTCAAGACACATCGAATTCAAAAACAAAAAATTGAAAAATTTCGTCATTTCTGACAAACATCCAAAATAAACGTTAGATATGCGTTAGTACATAGTCCCTCCCCCAGACTTACTTCACACCGTCCCGGTGTGAAAATAAATCAGAGAGAAGGAGAAAATAAGAAAAATACATAAGTCTATAAGAAAAAGAAAATAACATGAGTTCAAGATAACATAGCCTAGACTCATCAGAAGTAAATCGTGGGTGGGCCGAATGGGGTAGAGTCATCAGGTGGTGGGATGTCATCTGAGAGTGAATCATGATCAGAACAGGCTCTAGCTAAGCTCACCGGTGCTGCCGAAAAGCTGGCTCCAAATCCTCATCGCTGTGCTGGCACTCACGAGATGGGGAGCGGAAACAGGAAGGACGAAGTCTCGAAATGGTCTTCTTGAGACGCCTCATCAAATTGTTGTTGCACCGCATCATCGCATTGTTGCGCTCCTGAGAAGTCATAATCCACTCCAGCTTCTCGCCGAGAGTCATGTCGGCTCGGCGCGGGGGTAAGTCAAACTCACTGTAAGTCTGTAATTAACCTGCTCATCAGAATCAGAATCAGGTACCTGCGCATGAGAAGAACGAGGACGGCTGCGACTAGTTCCACCAGATAGCAGAGGAACGTTGGTGGTGCCAGCTGAAGTCTTTACCAAGTGTTGTGGACCGGGTAAGAAGCGAACATTTTCGAGGGAGACAAGTCTTGTGATCTCAGATTTCGGGAGAAGGCATTGTAGAGGTGCACCTGAGTGATTGGTGAACTTGTAGACGTTGTTCTTCCCGAATATACCAGCAGTCCTCAAGTAAGCCATATCCATGAACGGTAACTCCTTCTTGCACTCAAAAAGCTTAACCGGAATGCCAATGTGATCTAGAATGTGAGTAATAAGACTCCTTATCACCTCAATACGTGTAGGATTAGCTAAAGCTAAGGTCTTGCGTTCAACAAGAGTCTTGGAAAAGAGAAAACCCAAGTTGGTGTGCAATTCCCTCTTCTGATTTTCCACATAGATCGACCCGATCAATTGGCTGATACCAAAATGGATGTACTCAAGCTCGGCTTCTCGCAAAGAACCTGCATCATCCTTTCCATAGAAAAGGAGACTAAGAATCCATGCAAAGATGCGGATGACAAGGTTGCGAATCCTAGCCTGCTTGGCTGCTCTAGACTTAGTTTCCCCTAGCAATAAGATCCCATAAAGTCTGGTTCTCATTAAACTCGGTCATAAACCGCTTGTAGCCAATAGTGAGAAACCCCATAATCTCACACAAAGTCTGCATGGTCAACTCGTAGTACCTCCCAAGGACAATGAAACAGAGATAGGTCTCATCAACTCTAGGTGCCTTCTGGTTGATATGTCGAAGGCGGACTGAGGCAAGGAATTGTTGAGCTAGATCCGCGTAAAGCGGGTAAGCGGTGAACGGGAAACCTTCAAAACCAACATGCTCAAGCATCATAGTAACATCATCCAAGAGATCCAAATTATCCAATGTGTCTTTGTCCATGAACCGGGAGCCCTAAAATCAGACTGCAATAAGCAGTTGTAGAAGAGTGAGTCAAAATCATCTCAAAGCGGTCCAAAGAAGCGGTTTGTCCATCTCTGATCAGTAGACAATGACCCAGAAGTGACATCGAGGTTGATATTGAAACGCTTCTCTACTGGTCTAGGCCAAGGGGCTGCACACAAGCTAGGATCAATGGGAACATCTGAAGCAAGTCCCTTTCCCTTATCCGCTCTCGTGCTTTGTTTGGTTCGCTTCGTAGATGGTTCGCCGGAAGGAGGTGGTGGAGGGTTGGTTTGTCTGGTAGAGCAATCCCGCTTTGGACGTCCGGTGGCAGTGGTTTGGTTCTGAGACATTTGCAAAAGAAACAAGACTCAAAAGAAAATGAGTGTGCATTCAATTTACAAACACAATTAGCTTGTGGTTCACATCAATTGAGCAATACTAAATACATATTAGCAAGAGAGACTTGTGAACCAACCATGTGACAATTCCAAACCAAACAATCAAGCAAAGGAAACAACCATCCATAAGCATCAAACCAATATGTTGCAAATGTGATTATCAAAACAATGTGGACTAAGCAGAGAAAAGACAAGAGATGATCAAGCAATGCTAACCAAGAAATGAGCAAGAATCATAGTCATTAAGCATCTACTAGTCCTAAAGTGAAGTAATCTCATACAAACAAGAGCAATTTTGGCAACAAGCATCAAATTTCCCAAGTTTCTCAACGGTGAAATAAAAAAAATTCAATCTCAAGCAAATATTCTCATGCATCCTTCAACACTACCTAGGATAGGCAAATAGAGTATAATAATGCACAATTCCACCCTAGAACTACCCATTTTCGCACAAAATTTCAAACCCTAAGTCAATTTTCGGATTCAAAGTAAAAGAAGGGTTAGAGACATACCTTTGGTGAAATTGATGGAAGGAAAGAGATTAGCTCAAGAAAACCGATTTGTATCAACCCAAAAACAAGAAAAATCAATGGGGATTGGTGGAGATGAGCAAGAGAGAATCAATGGAGGTTTTGGGAGAAAAAGAGAAGTGAAGGTGAAGAAGGAGATGGGGGTTTCGAAAGTTAGGGTAAGGAGAGGGGAATTTCGGTTTAAATTGAGTGATTGGGGTTAAATCCGGTTAAAATCAAAATTAATTTTGGTTTATCTGGGCTCAGATCGATCGGTCTGAAAGCTCCGGGACCTCCTGATGGGCTGGACCGATCGGTCCATGGGTGGACCGGTCGGTCTGAACTTCTGATTCCAAAAACACATCTTTCTTCTTGCATTTGATGGCTAAGGCACTCATGAAGTCAAAACTAAAGTTAATAGGTTAGTAACTAATAATAGGATTGACTCAAACTAATAAAGAAATAAACGAAGACTCGAAAAACAGTAGGTTGCCTCCCACTCAGCGCTTGTTTAACGTCAATAGCTTTACGGTACTTACCTCTAATTCGAGGTAGGATCAACTAGAGGTATGTTAGTTACTTCTGAAAGCTCTGAAGTAGCTAGATAAGTCTTCAACCTTTGACCGTTCATAACGTACTCACCACCTTGGCGATTAAATAGAAAAACTGCACCATAGGGTCGCACTTCCTTGACCGTAAACGGTCCAGACCATCTAGATTTCAACTTACCAGGGAACAGCTTCAGGCGAGAGTTATAGAGCAACACCTGATAACCTGGTTGAAAATCGCGTGGGATGATTTTCTTGTCATGAGTAGCTTTGGTCCGTTCTTTGTAAATCCTTGAGTTCTCATAGGCTATGTGTCAAACTTCTTCCAACTTATGTAATTGAATTAGACGTCTTTCTGCTGCGGTCTTCATGTCAAAGTTCAGCAACTTGACAGCCCAAGCAGCTTTATGCTCCAGTTCTACAGGTAGATGACAAGCTTTTCCATAAACTAGATTGAAAGGAGTAGTACCTAAAGGGGTTTTGAATACTATTCTGTAGGCCCAAAGAGAATCATCTAGCTTCAAAGACCAATCCTTTCGGGATCCATTCACCATTTTCTACAAGATGGCTTTGATCTCCCTGTTTGAAACTTCAACTTGACCGCTACTCTGAGGATGATATGGTGTAGCCACTTTATGTTTAACTCCATGCTTCTTTAGTAACCCATCAAAGACTCTATTGATGAAATGAGAGCCTCCATCACTGATTACGATTCTAGGTACTCCAAACCTGGGAAAAATCACAGATATAAACATCTTTAGCACAACCTTAGAATCATTAGTGGGACTAACAATCGTTTCAACCCACTTAGAAACATAATCAACAACAACAAGGATATAGAGGTTCTTATGAGACATAGGGAAATGACCCATGAAGTCAATTCTCCACATATCAAAGAATTTTACTTCTAAGATGAAGTTCCGAGGCATCTCATTGCGTTTTTATATGTTTCCTTGTCTTTGGCATGAATCACAACAAGCGATGTAAGCATGAGCATTCTTGAACATTGTAGGCCACCAGAAACCAACTTGAAGCACCTTAGAAACAGTCTTGAATGTAGCAAAGTGACTAGCATAATTAGAACCATGGCAATGGTATAAGACATTCTGAATCTCCTCCTCAGGCAGACATATGCGGAACATCCCATTTGAACATAGCTTGTAAAGATAAGGCTCATCCCAATAGTAATGTCTGACATCCTTAAGAAATTATTCTTTCGGTAAACTGTAAAGTCCTGTGGTTCTACATCAGTAGCAAGATAGTTAGCAAAATCACAAAACCAAGGAGTAATTACTGCATATTTAGATCGATTAGAGGTCGAAGGGTTCTCATCCAATCTAGTGCTTATAGCATAGATATGTTCCTCAGGGAGGCAATCATTGATTGGAACCTCATCTTCCACTCTCAATCTGGATAAATGATATGCAACTCCATTCTCTATTCCTCGTTTGTCCTTGATCCCCAAGTAAAATTCCTGTAAAAGCAAAATCCAACGTAGTGATCTGGGTTTAGCATCCTTTTTGTCCAGGAGATACCTCAAAGCTGCATGATTGGTATGGACTACTACTTTGGATCCTACTAGATAGGATCCGAACTTCTCAAAAGAAAAAACTATTGCTAGTAATTCCTTCTTAGTGGTTGCATAATTGCATTGAGCGCCACCTAGCGTTCTTAAGGCATAATAGATCACATGAAGTTTCTTGTCCTTTCGCTGGCCTAGAACTGCACCAACTGCATAATCGTTGGCATCACACATTACCTCAAAAGGAAAATCTCAATCCGGTGGCTGGACTATTGGAGCACTAACAAGGGCGCCTTTAATCGCGAGAAAAGGACTTTGACATTCATCATCCCATTCAAATTTTACTTCTTTGCACAATAGCTTGGTAAGAGGTCTGGCAATCTTTGAGAAGTCCTGAATGAACCTCCTGTAGAAACCAGCATGTCNGAACATCCTTGACAGATTTGGGTGCCTGCAAGTTAGTCATAACTTCAATCTTAGCTCTATCAACCTCAATACCATTCGCATAGATTTTATGTCCTAACACAATTCCACTTGTCACCATAAAATGACACTTCTCCCAATTAAGCACCAAGTGTTTCTTCTCACATCTCTGAAGGACCATGCACAAATTAGCAAGACAAACATCAAAGGAAGATCC
>OVBE01004877.1:0-22882 GCA_900406425.1 Iberis pinnata | reverse complement strand
GTGTTTCACCCGATTCACATAGTCATTGGGCTTATTTCGAAGAGTCGAGCTTATTCCGGAGAGCTGAATTCATTAACTAGGTGATCTGAGCTCATCCTGGAGAGCTGAACACATTCCGGAGAACCGAGGCCAATCCGGATAGTCGAGCTTGTTCATGATAGCCAAATTCGAGCCCAAGAGAGAGCCAAGTCCGAGCTCTAGCGAGAGAGTCAAGTTTGTGCCCAAGATAGAGCCAGGTCCGAGCCCAAGAGAGAGCCGATGCAAAGCCCAAAAGAGAGTCGATGCCGAGCCCAAGAGAGAGAGCCAATGCCGAGAGAGAGAGAGAGAGAGAGAGAGAGAGAGAGAGAGAGAGAGAGAGAGAGAGNAGAGCCGAGTCCGAGCCCAAGAGAGAGCCAAGGCCGAGCCCAAGTGAGAGCCGAGGCTGAGCCCAAGAGAAAGCCAAGGCCAAGCCCAGGAGAGAGAGCGAGTCCGAGTCCAAGAGAGAGTCGAGTACGAGCTCAAAAGAGAGATGAGTCCGAGCCCAAGAGAGAGTTGAGTCAGAGCCCAAGAGAAAGCCGAGGCCGAGCCCAAGAGATAAATGAGGCTGAGTGTAACGCCCCACTCCCTAGGCCGCTACTACCAAGCCCAATAACCCTTAGTATGATATTGTCCACTTTGGGCGAAAAGGCCCGCACGACTTATTGGGTATCACCCCAAAAGGTCTCATACTATTTTAGGAATTAGAATACTTATATTGTAGTCAATCCTTGACTAGTTTTCCAATGTGAGATGTTTTCTTTTGATCACACATGGGTCCCACAAATCACCCCAGTAGAGAACGCAACGTCCTCGTTGTATACCAGCCGGCCCTCCTGATTTTGTCTTAGTACCGACCGCGCTCTGATACCAACTTGTAACGCCCCACGCCTTGGGCCGCTACTACCGAGCCAAAATAAACCTTAGTATGTTACTGTCCGCTTTGAACCCAAAGGCACACACGACTTTCTTATTGAGTATCATCCCAAAAGGCCTCATACTAATTTGGAATTAGACTCCTTATATACTAGTCACTCCTTGACTAGTTTTCCAATGTATGATATTTTCTTTTGACCACACATGGATCCCACACCGAGCCCAAGAAAGAAATCCGAGTCCGAGCCCAAGAGACGGTCAACCAGGAGCGCGTTGACTTCCGGAAATCTCGCCAATTTTATGGCGATATTTGCTATTACTTAGGAATATTCAAAAAAGAATTGGCACATTTAATGAGTTTGAGAATATAAATATCTTGAGGGGAGCTCATGGAGTGGAGTTCCAAATTTCATCCAAAAAACTATTGTAAAATTCTCTAGAGAGAAAAGATTGTAACACAAAAAATAATAATAAGAACACTTATCATTTTCATAAATTTTGATTAAAATCAGTGTGAGAGATTATGCTCTCACATTTTAGCGCCGTCTGTGGGGAAAAGAAGACAAACATCTCGGCGTATATTCTGAGGAGCGTCCACTCTACCCATTTTAAGAAATGGAAACACTAGCATATAATCAACATATGAACCAAGATGTAAATCAAGATTCATTCCCTGAGCTGAAGGCGATGCTCGCGACGCTGGTGGCATCCGTCGAGAAGCAGAAGGAATCAAGCGACGTGTTCATCGCTCTTTTCAACAGTTACAAGGAGCATGTGACTACTCGGCTCGCGACATTGACGAATGCGGAGCTCTGACGAACCCGATGTGGAGAATGGAACCAATCATCTTGATCCCAGAGAACGCAGGAGGAGGAGGTGTTCGAGCCGAGAGATATCTTGATGCGAGTCGTAGAGCCGAAGACATGCTGTTGGCTCAACAGAGAGCCAGGGGCACACTAGGTGCCGATCAGAGAGCTTACAAAACTCTAAATTCCGAGCGGAGAACCGAGAGCATGTTGCGTGACAAAAAAAGAGCCGATGGTAATCTAAATTTCGAACAGAGAACCAAAAGCAACCTGGGTGTCGAACGGAGAGCCGACAAAACCCTGAATTTTGAAGGAAGAGCTGATGGCACTCTGAATTCCGAGTGGAGAACTGAGAATGTGATGGACGTTGAGCGGAGAGCCAACAAAACTCTAAATTCTAAGCGGAGAGCCGAGAGCATGTTGGATACCGAGCGAAGAGTGACCCCTGAATTTTGAACAGAGAGCTGATGGTACTCTGAATCCGGAGCAGAGAACCGAGAATGTGATGGACACTGAGCGGAAAGCCAACAGAACTTTGTATCCTGAGCGGAGAGCTCAAAACCCTTTGAGTTTCGAATGAGGAGCTGAAGTCATCCTAAGTCTCTAGTGGAGAGCTGAGAACCAGAGGAATCTGCAAGGTGGAGGTAGCCATCGAGCAACTGAGAACCATCAATTCGAGGATCAGTTGGGAGCTCCAGGAGATGCTGGAGAGTTGCACACACCGAGCTCCGTGCAAAGAGCCAGAGACTACGTTGGAAGGAGTTCGTGTGACCAAAGATATTGCGATTACGACGCGCTCAGGAGATCTATTAATAAGGCGAATACCAAACTCCTGGCCGTGATGTCAAAGGTCCATAGAGTGCCCAACGTCGGTAATATCACGATCGTACAAGTGAGATATTACCGACGTTCAAGTTAGTCGTTTATTGTTTTATACGATATGTAAATATGAGCGCATCCTTATGACCGTTTTTAAGAGAGATCCAAGTCTGAGCCCAAGAGAGATTCAAGTCTGAGCCTAAGAGAGAGCCGAGGCCGAGCCCAAGAGAGAGCCGAGGTTAAGCCCAAGAGAGAGATCGAGTCCAAGCCCAAGAGAGAGAGCCGAGTCCGAGCTCAAGAGAGAGACGAGTCCAAGCCCAAAAGAGAGCCGAGGCCAAGCCCAAGAGAGAGTTGAGACTGAGCCCAAGAGATAGTCGAGGCCGAGCCCAAGAGAGAGCTGAGGTTAAGCCCAAGAGAGAGAGCCAAGCCCAAGCCCAAAAGAGAGAGCCGAGTCCGATCTCAAGAGAGAGATGAGTCCAAGCCCAAAAGAGAGTTGAGGCCAAGCCCAAGAGAGAGTTAAGACTGAGCCCAAGAGAGAGTCAAGGCCGAGCCCAAGAGAGAGCTGAGGCCGAGCCCTAGAGAGAGAGCCGAGTCCGAGCCCAAGAGATAGCTGAGTCTGAGCTCAAGAGAGAGACGAGTCTGAGCCCAAGAGAGAGCTGAGGCCAAGCCCAAGAGAGAGTCGAGGCCGAGCCCAAGAAACAAAACCGAGTCCGAGTCCAAGAGACCATCAACTCGAAGTGCTTTGACTTCCAAAAATCACGTCGATTTAATGGCGAGATTTGTTGTTATTTAAGAATATTCAAAAGAGAATCAGCGCATTTAATGTGTTGGAGAGTATAAATATGTTGAAGGAACTCATAAAGTGGGATTCTAAATTTCATTCCAAGAAGTTTTGTAAAATTTTCCAGAAAAAAAAATTGTAACATAAAGGAAAATAATAAGAACACACATCATTTTCATAAATTTCAATTCTGCTCTCATAATGTTAACTCAAAGACTTTGCTGCAAAATAATCTATCTATAGTAAACTCTTATACTACTGGAAAACATAACTACTGCGTGGAATCGAATTATGTTAAAATACAATGCTTAAGTAAAAAATTTAACCACTTTGTCAATACTATTTTTTACTCAAATTAAGCAATATATTGAGTTTGAATTAGACGATAACTCAAAAACGGGATTACAAAATTCTCTCTTTATAATATGAAAATGCTTTGCAATCAATAAACAAATATTTCCACTCTGTTGTTTTTACACACAATCTCACACACAAACCAAGATTACAAGTCAATGAAGTGTAAAAAAGAAAAAAAGGAACAATTGTTAAACTTTACAGTTTAAAAACACTTTTGTGCAAAATTAAAAGATTTAGAAACATCCACAAGTTGTCTTTGGGACATCTCCAATAGCTCTGTATTTAGCAGCAAGTTCTTCAGCTTTAAGAATTTCTTCTCCACGCTTAGCTTCAATCATTGCTCTCTTCTCTTCTGCTTCTTTGTGAATTGCTGCAACTTTGTTCTTCATCTTCTCTGCATATTCTGCTTTCTTCTTCTCTAGTTGCTCCTGCATTTTCACACACATTTAGACAATAAGTAACTAAAGTAAAGAGAAATCCCGTCTTGTTGGTATTTGACTGAAAGTTATTCTCTAAATCAGAGTTGACTCAAATCAACTCTCTTCGCTTTTCACTTATGAAATTATTTTGAGAATCATTTAGCTTTTTGATGGTCCTAAATTAATCTCTTTCTCTTTTTTACTTTTATGTACAGTAAAATATGTTATGAGTCATTTCATTTTCAATCTTTTTTATCACTATTTGGAGTGATAATACTTGATCCATAATCAATCCTTATAATATAGTATTTGCAACTACATAGAGTTGAACTACAATAGAAGAAATGACAGAAAAACGTCAATCGTTTAATTTAGGGTTGGGCATATAAACCAATATCCGAACCGAAAAAACCAAAACCGAAACCGAAACATTCTTCCAAATAATCCGAACGATTCCCATATATCTCAACCCGAAAAACCGAATCCGAAGCCGAACCGAACCGAAACTCGAAAGTATAACCGAAAAATCCGTATATATATGACTATATATGTAACTATGATCGGATAATTAGAAATTTAGGTAGAAAAAGTAAGTTTTTGGTAAGGTAACTCGGATATTTATGGGTTTTCAGCCGATATTTTCAGGGTTTTTGATTCGAATAACTTGGATTTTAGCTAGGTTGTTTGGATAATTTGGATTTTTTACGGATATTTTTAGATTTTCGGTTCCATTTCAGGTCTTAATAAAAATGAAAAAACCGATCCGAATCCGAACCGAATTTTCAAATAACCCGAACGGATCCTATATGTTCCTCACCAAATAACCCAAAATCCAAATTACCCGAACCGAACCCGAACCGAAAACCGAACGCCCACCCCTAGTTTAATTATTTGACCAAGACCACTAAAATAGATATTTTTGTTTTTATATTTGGAAAATAGGTACTTTTGTTTTTTATTTATTTGAAAAGTAGGTATATTTGTTCATTCTCCCAATCATACATCATTCACACAAACAATTAATCATTCACATGATTCATTCATCATTCACAAACAATTCACTATTCACGAGACGAAAAAAATACTATCTAATTACAAAGACTTTTACAAAGTACCCATTTAGCAAATTAGAAAATCTTTTAGTATCCTATCATCCAATTTTTATTTTTCCCTTTCTATTTTTATTAGCATAAATAATCACTTGTTTGGATCATTTGATACTCCTAATACCGAAAAGATTATGGATCGAAAATCTAAAATTCTAGCAGTTAAACAAGAAAGAAAAAGAGTTTATNCTCAATTTTCTTGAGTTGGGCTTCAACAATTGCTTTCTTACTCTTTTCCCAAGATATAACATCAGAGATCATCTTCTCAGCTCTATTCAATGTCAATTGTTAGCCAATCCAAACAAAACCAATTGTAATAAACATCTCTTACTTATTCTCTGCTTTGCATTTTTCACTATCTTCCCATGCTTTGACAAAAGACAATTTCTTCTCAGTTGATAAATCAGCAAGCCTAATATCTAATATTACCAAATTATGGTTCTTAGTAACATCAAATAAACATTCCAAAACTGAAAAAATTATGATATAGTTTTGTTTTTAGCTCACCTCTATCCATTGAACCAGATGGAGATTTTTTTGGTGTAGTCTCTATAGGTTCTGCTAGAATAACAACATCAACATCAGAAATTCATTATTTTTGTTGTTGTAATTTGATCTTTAAATTACATCAAATCAGAAATTCTATTAACAAAGAAATTGTATACTTATATATAGAGTAGGAAAAATTTTAAATTCTACTTTGACAATAAACTACTTGTTCTTCTTTTTTAATTTTTTTAAGGATTACATTTTCTGGACTATAAGATTAATATACATAGAATTATATATATATGTGACAACAACATATTAATAAAAGAAACTCAAATAATAACAACTTAGTCCATATTTTTATAAAGGTGTTTCATTTCACCAATTTCATTAAAACCCAATTCCAAAAATCAAATTTTTTCTGCAGAAGAACTCTTAAATCAATAAAACCCACAACAAATTTAATCTCAAATCTCATAATTTCTCACAAATTCAGAAGATAATCAAAGAACAAAATCCATGGTTATGCCTAGAGAGAGAAAGAGAGAGAGTCAATAAAACCACAACAAATTTAACCTCAAATCACATAATTTAGAGAGAAAGAGGNAATTTAATCTCAAATCTCATAATTTCTCACAAATTCAGAAGATAATCAAAGAACAAAATCCATGGTTATGCCTAGAGAGAGAAAGAGAGAGTCAATAAAACCACAACAAATTTAACCTCAAATCACATAATTTAGAGAGAGAGAGAGATTACTCTCAACAATAGCAAGAGCTTTAGAATCATCTGATTTTTCCTCCAAAGTTGGGTTTAGTATTTTCTCCTCCTTAACGTCTTTTACGGTCTCCGTCGGAACCGGAGCTTGAGCCGGAGCCGGAGAAGGAGCCGGAGATTGTACTGTTATCTTCTCTGCTTCCACCATTATTTCTCAGACGAAAATACAACAAACAATAACAGAGAGAAACAATACACATCAAACCAAATATATATATAAACTTGATTATTCCAAATAATTACAAAGTTTTAAACTTTATTGATTAATCCGGTGGAAAGTTTCAACCGGTATTTTTTAAATATTCTGTTATTTTGCCCCAAATATAAAAAGTCTGTTATTTTTTATTCGTTGATCATAAAAGTAATTAGATCCTACGGCTGAGATTCACTTTTTAGGTTATTGATACTGTAAACTGCAATGTAGAGAATAAAAACACTCAACTTGCCGACATAATGAGGTAATTAATTATTGATTTATTGATTAAATAATAATTATTTTGGACGAAAGCGTGACGTGGCGGAAGGACACGCTGGAGACAGATACGAACTACTAAGTGGATATCTTTTATGAGTTGTTGTGGCTCCACGTAAAATGAGATGGGCTTTTATTTACTAGGCCCATTTTTACTTCTTTCTATAAGATTATCTTTAAAAATTGAAGCCTATGCCCGTTTCTAAAAGTTGTTTACTCAAACGAGAAGACATCTTTTTCCTAACCCACGATCGGTTCTAAATTCGTAAAATACAAAATGTTTACTGTTTTATATAAGGAATTATATAAACATGGACTGTTTCTGGATATAAAATATTTAAAAAATTATTATAAAAAATGGATCGGTCAGGCGTACGATTTATCCTATTTAATTCTCGTCCATTTTCAAACTGATTTTTTTTGTTTGTACAACGTTGTACCAAACCCCCGAAATACTGAAATGTTATATAAGAAACGTGATATTATAAACATATGTTAAGAAAGATATATTATAATATGAATCATTAAGTTAAACTAGAATGTAATAGTAGGACCATATATTCACATGAAAACATAGATAATAAGGTCTAATCTTTGACTTCTTATTAACTTTTGTCTTTTACCTAATTCTAATTTATGCTATCTTATTAAGTTCCCACAAGTTCTGTTTTGTTTTTTTTTGTCAAAGGGTAGAACATTAATAAAATAGGTCTTAAAGTCCAAGAAGACAGTTACAAAGTTTAGAAAGGTGGAAGAACCAGCTTCGTTGGAAGCCCAAAAAAACAGAAACCTTCAAAAAACAGAGGCACATAAAAAACAGAGGAAAATAAGCCAGAGACAAAAATTCAATAAATAACGATGCTACTCTTGGTCGAGATGGCTGAAAGAACCTAACGGGACACGCCTATTTGAATATAAGAACGTAATCTTCCTGTTTCAACCACACTGCGACTAATAAGAGTAGCTTCCCTATTCAACCGAGGAGATGCATATTCACATTGCCAATATGAGAAGGAGACTAGCAAAGCCAAAAATGTCATCAGAGTAAGCCTTGAGGATGGGCCAGTCAGGAGGTCTAGTCGCTGCCCCTACAAGGTCTTTGGGACTAAATGAGAAGATCACTTTTTGGTAATGAAGAGTTGCCACACTCTCCATTGCCCATAATATTGCCGCCAAGGCATTGTCCAGATTTGAGCCTATGTTGAAAAAAGCTCTCATACTATGTAGTAGGAATTCTCCATTGCTATCTCACAATATCCAAGCTGCACCAGAGACAGATGAATTCTTGTTCCATGAAGATGCAATATTACATTTTGTCCAAGAGAATGGAGGGGGCGACCAAACTAGATGTGATGCTCTACTTGCTGAGCTTTGCCCTGTATCTCGGATTGGAAGGGGATCTTGAGCCTGGAACCAGGCATCCGCTTCGAATTTTATCTTTACCACAAATTCAAGTCCTGAAAAAACCACTCCTTCAAACAATAACTAATTTCTTCTCTTCCATAGAAACCAGAGAATCCATGGGTAAACTCTACTGAGAGTAGCAGAGATTTGGAGATTCTTCTTAATTCCCATTAAGTAATAGATGTTTACAAAGATTGTCGAGGCATGAAAACCTTGTGATGGAAAAGGAATGTCAGATAGAGCCCATACCAGACGAGCAAAAGGACAAGAGAATATAACATAGTTTGGCGATTCTCCTTCTTCTCCACAAGATTGACATCTCACATCTAATGAAAGACCCTTTTTTCTTAATAGATCAGAGACTGGGATTGCGTTGCTAACAGCTTTCCAAATAAAGTTTCTAATCTTTCTAGGCGCCTCCAGGGACTATATCAAGTTTTTAAGTTCATTGGTAGATGGCTGTGTATTAGCCGCTAGGATAGCTTCAGATTTATGGTGTTGGAATGCAAGTTGATAACCCATTTTGACCGTGAAATCTCCAGATTTTGTGAGCAACCAGACCCAAAAATCTTCATGAGGGGACATGGTCTTGTAGATAAAACAATATCTAAATCTTGGGTATAAAACAGATCCTTGATCATGGCAGTATTCCAATTTCTCGTTCCATCTTCAATAAGATCAGATACCTTTAAATCTAAGTTGATGTTTGGATGTCGTATTAGAGGTCTTCTCAACGTTCCATCATAGATCCAACTATCTGTCCACACATCGAAAGACCATTTCCAACCATTTTCCTTAATCCTTTTTTCAATAATTCACAGCCAAAAATCAGACTTCTCCAGCCATAAGATGGTCTCTTGTGTTTTGGAGCTTCTAAGATAGAACAATCTCTGAAGTACAGATCTTTAAGGATTAAGGCAAGAGGGCTGTTTGGTTGTTTTATGATTCTCCATACCTGTTTTGCCAAAAGTGATTGGTTAAAACACACCAAATCCTTGAAACCAAATCCTCCTAATATTTTTGGTAAGCACAACTTCTCCCAACTGATCCAATGGATCTTTTTCGTTCCTTGAACTTCATTCCACAAAAAATTTGACATTGCCGATGTTAACGCTTTTGCAGAAGATTTGGGTAGCTTAAAGCAAGAAAGAGCATAAACCGGCATGGCTTGAGCCACACATTTGAGAAGAATCTCCTTCCCCCCCCCTTGGGATAATATTCTCGCATACATGAGTTCAATCTATTGCTTAAATTGTGGTGCAAATACTCCAGAATTTTCACTTTAGATCCGCTAAAGCATTCAGGGAGGCCTAAATAAGATCCTGTCCCACCTTCATTATGAATCCCTGAGATAGATTTTATATTGTCTTTGAGGGAGTTGTCCATATTTTCCCCAAAGGATATGGCTGACTTGGCGAGGTTGATTATTTGACCAGACATACTACCATAGAGAAGCAGGATTTCAAACATATTTTCAATTTGTGACTCCTCTGCTTGGAATAGGAATAAGGAGTCTCCAGCAAACAATAGATGACTAACCGATCTTCCATTCAGAGAAAGCTTTAAACCTTTAAATTTTTGATCCCTTTCTGCTTGTACCACCATATATATTAGCCCTTCCGTGCAAATGACAAATAAGAAAGGTGACAAAGGGTCACCTTGACGAAGTCCTCTTTGAGGTGCTATCATACCATAAAAAGAATCTTTGATTAGAACAGAGAAGGTAGGAGATGAGACACATTCCATGACCCATTCGATCCAAATATCATTGAAACCCATCGCCATTAAAACAACTCTTAAGTAAAGCCACTCAATCCTGTCATAAGATTTGGATATGTCTGTTTTAAAAGGCAAACCCATTACTGATAATTCATGAGCGATAAGAATGTTGTCGGAAATTAATCTCCCTGGGACAAAAGCAGATTGTGAAGGGCTAATGATTTGTGGAAGAATCACCTTGAGTCTCTCTGCTAAAATCTTTGAGACGATTTTGTAGAGTACCGAACATAAACTGATTGGTCGAAGATCCACCATCTTGTCTGTGTTTTCTTTTTTCAGAATCAGGCATATCAAGGTGTAATTCCATCCTGTTGGGAGTTTCGCAGTGATAAATTTTTTTTTTTACCTCCTCTGTAACTTGAGTTCCGACAAATTCCCAATAATGTTGAAAGAAACGTGTTGTCATTCCGTCTGCCCCAGGTGTTGATTTTGGATTACTCGAAAATGTTGCAATTTTCATTTCTTCCTTTGACACAATCCTCGTCAGTCTTTGGTTCATAGCAGCAGTTACCTTGGAGGGGGAGTTTACAAAGATGAAGGGGTCTATCGCGGGCTTTGATGATGTAAAGAGATTGGTGAAGTAAGAGGCATCTATTGATCCTTTCGAAGCTTCAGAATGTTTCTTGATTTCATTTTCATCAATTAAGAATTCTAGTCTTTTCTTAATTCGTTGGGCTTTAACCGCAGCATGAAAAAAAATTTGTATTACAATCCCCTTCTCTCAACCACCTTTCTCTAGCTTTTTGACTCCAGAAGGTTTCTTCCTCCTTGTATGCTATGCTAATTTTAAATTCAACTTCAAAGATCTCAGGTGTTCATAAGATGGTTTTAAACTAGATTTAGCTTGGTCTTATTGTAATTGAAGTTCCTGGATTTTTGTTGCTGCATTGAAACCATTATCTTTTTTGCATCTGCATAAGAGATTTCTGCTTCTTCTTACCCTCTCTGTTACTAAATTTAAATTCCCTGGTAATCTTCTTACCCAAAGCTTTTTGATCTCTTCTTCAACATCTCTGTTTTCTGTAAGTCTTTTGTCAGATCTAAATCTACCTTTGGTTTCCTCTTGATTGGATATCAGGTGAATTAGAAGAGGTCTACGGTCCGAGCCCTCTTTTGTGAGGAAGATCTGATTCGACTCAGGAAATATTCTCATCCACTCTTTATTTCCAAAGCTTCTATCAAGCTTACATTGGATCCACTTTTTGTATCTCCAACCACTCCAAGAGAAGTTGTTACCATGATAAGTCAATTCTCTCATCCCACAAACCTGCAACATCAGATTAAAGTCTTCACATAATTTAAGATTTCGCGGTGGCCCTCCCAACTTCTCCTCCTTTGATCTTATTTCACTGAAATCACCACACATACACCATGAATCTTTCATATTAATGCCTATACGAATTAATCTTTTATAAAAAATATGTCTGAAAGATTGATTTGGTTCACCATATATACAAGACAAAAAGAAATTTACATTACCAAAAGAAACTTTGAGATCCAAAAGGTTTTTACGATAAGATAACACCTCTATACAAACTGAGGATTTCCAAAAAAGAGCAACCCCCCCCCCCACTTAAACCTAAAGGATCTATCGTGAAAAGCCTATCATAACCTAATCAAGCTTCAACTTCAACGAGATCATTCTGACACTTCTTAGTTTCCATCGTAAAAAGGATGTCAGGGAAATATTTTTTCCTTATTTCCCTCAGCCGAGGAATTACCAAGTCTTGAGCATTCCCAAGACCTTGGCAATTCCAACTCAAAAAGGACATTAACACTTGGGCAGCCCCTCAGGGGGGTCCGCCAATTTAGACTCTAGTTTTGGTTTTTTGGAGCTTCCTACTTCTTGATCAACAAGCGTATGCTTATCTACTCTTCCCTGAGAAACACAAGGCTGATCCAATTGTATACTTGTTTCTCTTTTTCTTTTCCCCCTTTCTCTTCTAATTCTCTCTAGTTAGCATCTACTAGCATCATATCATTGGTTTGAAATACCTCCTTTTGTCTCTGGGAAGCTGTAGGTTGGACTTTCCTTTTATAAGATCTTCTCTTTTTTTATTCCAGAGGAACCTCCCACTTCAAGGGGAAGAGTATCAATCTTCTTATTCTCCCCCTTTATGACATTACTGTTTCTACTATCTGATAAGAACTCTTGGTATTGGAGGGGATCAAGCTTGATCAGGTGTGATTGAGCTTTGGCAGATTTAATGGCATCACCCAGTAATTTAGGACCAGGTAAATTGCAGCTTGAGGATTGGGTCAGGGGCTTAGCATTCAAATCAACCACAAAGCCTTTCTCTATATCTAATTCTGTTGATATTACAGGTTGTTTTTCCAGACGAAGTACTCTTTTTTGCATCCTAGAGTCTTGAGCTACTTTTTGTCGAGAGGCCGCAATTATTGCTTCTTTAATCACTCTTTAATAACCATTAGAAGAGATTAGATATCTTCTAATTTCTTCAAGAACTTTTGGGGCAATTATTGGTCGTCCTGCTAGAGAATTGGGACCAAGAAGGTTGTCTTTTATGAGATGGGATAGAGTTTCTTCTACTTCAGATTGAGGAGGTTTCCTTGGATTTTCTTCTGGTCTTGCACGGGGATTTGTCTGCTGAGATGATTGAGGTTTATTCAGGGGACATGATGTCTTCTCATGGGTTAAGCCTTGGCATTTATAGCAGCGCTTCTAGATATTTTCATAAGCAAAATATATAATTGATTTTTCCCCATTTGGCTGCATTATCTCTCTGCTCTGTCTCAAGGGTCTTGCCACATTGAATAATATTTTCACCCTTACATACTCCTTACTTTGAGACTTTGATATATCAAGGGCCACCACATCTACTCTTCCTAACACTTCACACATATCCGTGATTGCCAGAGTTGTATAGTTATCAACTGGAATGTTTCTGACTTGTACCCAAATGTGAATGAATTGGAGAAAACCATATGGAGGATTATGTTGCCATCTTTCCATAACTAGAGTCCAATCATTATGAGATTGAACGCCCTTCTCCTGAACTTCAAGGAGATCATGTTTAGTAGTGAAGTAGTGAAAATGAATTGAAACCTTTCCTTAGTGAGAGCTACTCCTCTCACTCTCCCAATCTTTTGCCATTTTTTTGGCATATCCAAGACTACATCAGATACTTTTTGACAGAGAGGATTCAGGATTCTGCCTATCAGACTTAATTCATTTTTCTCCACAGAAAAATATTCCGGTCGATTAGGGATTTGAACTGGCTGAAGCTCTTCTTCTTCCAGGGATAACGCCGCGAGTGCTCGATCCATTGCTACAGACATGATTGAGAACAGAGTGCTTGCTAATCTTTGAGAGAAACTACTGCTGAACCAAACTTAGCCAGATAATGAATCGAGGAGAGAAGAAAACTTAGATTAGAAACGGCGGAGATGGTGAAAAGATTTAGAAGGAAACGAGAAATCAATGATGAACATGAAGAAGACACGAGAACCAATGAAATTCCCACCACACAATGCTCCAAGATCACCAGAGTGAGAGACTCTGCCTAATCTAGAGGGTTCTCTGCTCTATTAAAGAGAATCTGGCAACATTCTAAGTGGAAATTTCTAAAAATGGTTCTGTTTTGTTCAAAAGATAAATTCGTAAGAGTTTATTTATTAAATAATTATGGGGTAACTAAGAGTATTTATTAGATATAGTTATGTATATATTATCTTTATGTATATAAATAAGGTGTCTAACGGTTTTTTCTTCAACTTTACAAATAAATTACAACATTTTTTACGCTAGCCGCGAATCGAACCAGGGATGTCTGAGTTACAAGTCGGGGCCTGTGCCACCAGACTACGAGTGCTCAACAAGGTGTTTAACGGCTACTACCATATTTGCTTCGATGATATTGTATATTATGTATATTCAAAATGTTAATAATATGAGAAATTACACAATTAACATGGTATCAGACATAATTTAAAACCTATTTTTCAGCCGCCACCTAATATTTTGTTTTTCTGCTTCTTTTTTCTTGGTTCTTTCTCTCGTCTCTGTTTCTATGGTTTTTCTTCTTTCTTTTCAGTCTCTGTTTCTTTGATTATCATGGTTAATATCCCACCTACGGCTGCATCTACAACTGTATTCAATGCTTAGAATCCACATAGTAGGCCTGGGCACAGAGCGGATCAGTCGTAAAAATTTAATATTTTTAATTTGCTTTGTCTTTGACGGATATCTAATTTAACGATTTGCTTTGCTCCTGAAAAATACGGATATCCAGACTTACGGATATCCTGGAATTTTACAGATATTTGCGGATATTTGCGAATATCCGGTTTTCTAATTTCGATTCAACAAATATCCAAAAAATATTAATAATTTCTATACAAAAAATTATCAAATAAGTAGTAAATATTAAAATCAACTAGCTTGTAGGTAAAACATTAAACAAAATGTCAAAAGTTAGAAGCATATATTGGAAAGCGATTGTTTCATATTTGTAAATAGTAAAGGATATAGAAGAAAATCTCTTCTTATATTGTATTGTAAAACATTTTATCATTTCCACATTAGTATTTATTAGTTTGTATGAAATTTTAAACTTATCATTTCTATTTTTCTTTTTAAGTTTTCTATTTATTGAGTATGTGAAATATATAAATATATATGGTGTAATATGTATATATGTAGTATATATGTGGTATATGGAGCGAATTGGATATCCGGTCTTTTAAAATTTAGTATTTGCAATTTGCTTTGTTTTATACGAATAATTAATTTTAATATTTGCTTTGCTTTGAATAGCTACGGATATCCGGACTTTTCGGTTCGGATCGAAGCAAATATCGACTCGGATCGGATATGACGGATAATTTGCCCAGCCCTACCACATAGCACTTTGTTATCGGTTAATCTGTCTCATATTACGAAGCTTACAGACACAACCTATTTAATGTGGGCTCGACAGGTTCGTGCTACTTTTGAGTGTCATGCGCTTCATGTGTTTTTAGATTCCAATGCTTCAATTCCTTCTGCAACAATTAACGCTAGTGGACAAGTTACAAAGAACCCCAATTTTGTCGCCTGGCAACGTCAAGATCGGTTTCTCTACTTTGCTCTTATTGGAACTATCAATGTTGCGGTTTAGCCAGTGGTCTCGAGTGTCGTAACCTCTTCAGATATTTGAAATTTACTTGCTGCTACTTTTGGAACTCCATCTCGTGGGCACATCAAAAATTACAACACATATTCGTACTTGTGACAAAGGAACTAAAAGAATTGCTGAATACTTACGTATTATTAAGAGTAAATAAGATGAGTTAGCTTTGCTTGGAAGTTCCTTAGAACATGAAGATTTCATTGAGCAGATTCTGGTTGGTTTATCAAAAGATAAGAAACCATAAATTGACTTATATTATTGCTCGGGACAAGACGATTAGTTTTGTTGAATTACATGACAAATTAATCGAGAGGCTATGATCTTGTGTTTAGATTCTGGTTCAGTTGTAACAAGTCCTGTCATGGTTAATAATGCTGGACCAAGGTCATCTCAAGGCAACAATAGGTCCAATGGCAGATCGCAACATCACCGGTTCAATAATCACCAACAACGTTCTTCATTTCAGTTCCAGCAGCCTCATCGTCCTCCTAGACCTTACTTGGATCGTTGTCAAGCATGTGGTATTCAACGACATGCATAAAAATACTATCCCGACTTCAAGCTGGTTCGAGGTTCTTCAACTAATTAAGCGTGGCAGTCTACTCCGTCGCAACAACCGTTGTTTTGGATTTTATCTCACCCAAACATGTATTGGCCCTCAAATCAATCTCAGTGGCAACCGAGAGCTAATATGGCGATTGCTAATGGTGACTATTCCACATGGCTTCTCGTTAGTGGCGATTCTCATCATATGACCTCCGACATCTTCAATCTCTCACTTCACACACCTTATAATGGCGGTGAAGAAGTCTTTTTAGGTGACGATTCTTGTTACATCCCAACCTGAGCCCAAGAAAATTTCGGCCCAAACCCGAAGCCCACTAGCCAAAAGAAGGTATTAAAAGGAGAAAACCTAGTTTTAGATTCATTAATCTCCTAAATCTTTTTTTTTAAAGAACGTCTTTACTTTTCTCTCTAGCCACCAAGTCTTCTTCCTCCTTCAACCTCACCACCGATCGCCACCACCGCTGTAGGTTCACCGCCTATACAGCCTCATCATCATAGTTAGTTGTCTCATCCTCCTCTCCTTTCAGTTCTATCTCTCTCTTTCCATTAGATCTATCTTTCAATCAATTGATTGAATATTGTTGCCAGGTTCTAGCAGTCATCACCATAGCAACCCTTCTACTCCCGTTCTTCTATTTTTTGTTTTCCTAAAATTATTATTATTATTTTATTAATTAATTAATTCCGAAATTAATTAATTAATTTTCAATATTAGTTTTTAAAAGTGAAACTTAATTTTATATTTAACTTTCGGATTTATTTTCAATTGATTTTATTATTGTTGAAGTTAAGATATTTACCCTTGTTTTTAGGATTTGATTAATTAATTATGGAAATAATTAATTAATTCAATTTTAAATATTAATTACAACATTAATAATTATTTAAAAACTCAAATAATTATTTTATTTTAACTTTATATTTTATTTAATATTTTCGTATTTATTAATTAATTATTAAATAATAATTATTTATTTTCTTTTATTAATTAATTTATTTATTTTCGAAATTATTAATTATTTAATAAATTTAAATAATTATTTTTATTTTAAATCTTAAATTTTGGAATTTATTTATTTATTTTCGTATTTAATAATTAATTATTAAATAATAATTAATTATTATTTCTTTTTATATTATTTATTTAATTTCGAATGTATTAATTAATTATTTAATATGATTAATTATTTATTTTATTTTAGGATTTAATAACTAATTATTAAAAATAATTAATTATTTTAAGATTTTAAACATATTTTCCTAAATTCCTAATTTATTATTTAATTATGAATTAATTGGGTTAACTTTCTAAAGTTGATTAATTAATTCAAAAGGTAAATGATAAATTAATCCTTCTATTTAAATGATTGGTTAATCATTTAAATTAGATAAAATCAATTTTGATAAACCGGAGATCTATGTTATTAATTTCAGATCCCGAGTTTATCGAATATGAATCCCGACCGAGACGTAAAACCCGTCTACCAGCTAAGCTAAGGTGAGGGTTGAGTTCAATAGTTCTCTTAAAGCCCATTTGGCATTTCTTATTCTAGGTTTGGGTTAAAATGTGTATGCGTGTAAATATGTCGCTTGTATTTAATTGTGTGTATTAAAGTATATGAACGTGATAAAGAATATAGGATGTTAATCCAACTCACCATAGGTTGTAGTTGTGCGATTAGTCTGTGTTGTGTGAATATGCCGAGACATCGAGATAGAGCCAGGTTATGCTGGTAAAGCCAGTCGCCTAGGGTGCGATGTCTTCGGAACAACGGCCATTGAGATGATAGCACATGACGCGAGTCACGACCGCCTCATGGGGTGCAATGAGCCGGGAGTTGGCTGGTGTCTGGTACCCGCTTAGTCAACTCAGACCGACGGGTCGCTGGCGTCTTGAAGGGACGTGTAAAGCCTTCCGAGGCCGGAGTCGCTAACAGTCGTTAAACTGTAAAAGCGTCATGGTGTCCAAGAGGGGCAGATAACCATGGCGGTGTAGCCGAGCACTTATGTCGGAACTACGAAAGCGTCTGAGGAGTTAGAGGGATTGATCCCCCTCTACGGAAAGGATTCTCGGACGGTGTGGCGAGCACTATGTCGCTAGGGTTTGTGTGAATTGTGTGATAAGTGAACGTTAGGTCCGTCTGCATGTTTTAAGGTCAAGTAGCGTAGTTTGAGTGTTGATTGTGTTTTAATGGAATTATGGATTTCTCAAAATGCCTTCTCGCTGAGTAACTCTTGATTGATGAGTTACTCACCCCTCCAAATATCATTTTTCCTCACAGGTGAACATGAGCAGTAGTTGTTTCGGAAGTGCTGGATTTCAGGATCGCAGCGTTTTATTCGTCTTCTTTTATTTCCTTCGTTATTTAATTTTCAATAAATGCGAGACCCGGTTAATTTAATGTTTTATTTCTACTTTTAAGTTGTTTTCCAATATTTATTTCTAATAAAGTGATCTTTCGGTTTCAAAGTAGTTAATAGACTGATTTGCCCTTAACGGGAAAATCAGGATGTTACAATTCTTGTCTTCCAATCACAAAATGGTTCTATGTATTTACCCTCTTTTACTACTCCTTTCATTGTTAATGATGTTTTGTGTGTGTGCCATCTTTAGATAAAAACTTAATCTCTGTTTTTCCAACTACGTACAACTAACAATGTTGCGGTTACATTTTTTCCAACATATTTTCAGGTACACGATCTGACTACGGGGGCGCTTCGTCTTCAAGGAACACCTAAAAAGGGTGTTTACGAGTGGCCTAAGTCAAGAGCTTGTGCACTTCCTTAATTAGTATATGCATCGACAACTAAAACGTCTCTTACGGATTAGCATTCTCGGCTTGGTCATCCATAGTTTTCGATTTTAAAACTATGATTAAATTACCTTTGTCATCTTCTGGATTGTTGAACTCTCCATATTTTGCTTGTTCTAGAAATAAAATACATAAACCTTTTGTAGATTCCTCTATTTCCTCTTCTTAACCGTTTGATGTTATTTACTCTTATGTTTAGACATCGTCAATAGTTTCTATCGATGGTTATAAATATTACTTGATTTTTGTTGATCACTTTATTCAATATATTTGGTTTTATCCATTAAAAAAAATCTCAAGTTGACGTTTTTCAAAAGTTTCACTTTTTAATTGAAAATCATATTCAAACAAAAATTAGAACGTTTTACACGGATTAAAGTGGTGAGTTTATTGCTCTTAAAATTTTTTTTATCCCAAAATGGTATTTCTCACATGACTACACTGCCTCATATACTTGAACACAATGGTATAGTAGAGTGTCCTCATCGACATATTGTCGAAACCAGACTTGTTCTTCTATCCCATACTTCTATGCCAAAGTCTTATTGGATTTACGCATTTGCTACAACGGTTTATCTCATTAACAGAATGTCCACTTGTACTCTTTCGAACCTTTCTCATTTTCAAATTCTTTTTCAACAAACATCAAATTTTTCTAATTTACAGATTTTTGGTTGTCTTTATTTTCCTTGGTTAAGACCATATGCATCTCATAAATTAGATATGCGTTCATCACCTTGTGTTTTCTAGGTTATTCAACATCTTAAAGTGCTTATTTTTGTTTAGATAGACTCACAAATCGCATCTACACTTCTTGACATGTTATAATTCATGAGTATATTTTCCCTTTTGCTATCTCTAACACTTTAATCTCGGCTAGTGGAGATATCTCTGATTTTGCATTACATCATCCAACCAGAATATATCTTGTCCAATCATTCCTTTGTATTAGACTCCTTTAAACCAGTCTCCTACATCATTACTAGCTCCCATGTTTGCCTCAAATGCTCTGCCAGGACCCGACTTACCAGGCTCGTCAACAAATCTATCAACAGCTCCACAGCCCCTTCATGTCCGCAGTCAGTTTCTAATGATAAATCCACGTCCCTATTCTCTGTTCTAAACGCCCCAGCAACAACTTCTCAATAAGACCTTGTCTTTAGTCTCAAGCACCAACTCTCGAACCTCCTGTCACAAAACGTGTTTCTCAACGAACAAGGAAACCAGTGGATTGTCTCAACCTCTCCGTCATGATCAGTGACTCGCATAATTGTGTACCAACTAATGTTCATCAAGCTCTTAGACATTCTCATTGGCGCAAAGCTATGGCCGAAGAAATTGATGCTCAACAAAGAAATCAAACTTGGTCGTTAGTCTCTCTAACCAAATCGATGAACATTGTTGGGTGTAAGTGGGTTTTTGCAATTAAACGAAAAGCTAATGGTGAGATTGATAACTATAAGTCTTGTCTTGTCGCTAAAGGGTTCACTCAACCCCCGTGAATTGACTACCATGAGACGTTCAACCCGGTTGTAAAACCAGCCACTATTCGCTTAGTCTTAAGCACTGATGTATCTCTAAATTGGCCTATTTGTCAATTAGATGTTAATCATGATTTGTTGCAGGGTAAACTTCAAGATATCGTATATATGATGCAACCTCCGGGTTTCATAGATCGAGATCACCCACATGCTGTTTGCAAATTATATAAAGCGGTGTATAGACTCAAAAAAGCTATGCGAGCGTGGTACAATGAGCTAAAGAATTTTCTTATTGCCTATGGTTTTACTAATTCTCTAGCTGACTCCAGTCTTTTTATTTATAACGTTAATGGTTCCTTAATTTATATGTTGGTGTATGTTGATGATATTGTTCTCACAGGCAATCACCAAGATATCTTGACTCGTTTTATTCATCACTAAAGACTCGGTTCTCTATCTAAGACTTAGGATCTTTATTCTATTTCTTAGGAATTTATGCTTCTTATTGTTCAACAGGTCTATTACTAACTCAGATGCGGTATATTGCAGATCTTTTGACATGTTTCAACCTGACACAATAAACCCGTCTCCACTCCTATGGATGCAACTTGGAATCTCTTTCTCCATTCTGGTGATGTGACACCATTACACAATCTAGTTGGGAGTCTTCAATATCTCTCACTCACTCGTCCGAATATTTCCTTTGCGGTTAACCAATTATCTCAATTTATGCATACTCTAACCGAAGAGAGAATTGGGTTTATGTCAAACGAGTGCTTCGTTACTTGTCAGGTACGCAACATCATGGTATATACTTTCGAAAAACTAACACTTCTTCTTAACATGCTTTTACAGATGTTAATTGGGCGGGGAAAAAAGAAGACTACACTTCCACTGGAGCTTATATAGTATACTATGGATCTCATCCGATTGATTGGTCTTCGAAGAAACAATATGGTGTTGCTCGCTCATCCACATAAGCTAAATACATGGCCATTGCTGATACCGCCGCAAAGGTTCGTTGGCTCACCAATCTTATGCAAGAATTGAGGATTAAGTCTGGAACTACACCAACTATATACAATGACAACATAGGCGCCACTTATCTCGATGCAAATATGGTATTTCACTTCCGTATGAAACACCTCGCTTTGAATTATTATTTTGTCTGAAACCACGTACAAAACGATCAAATGCGTGTTTCACATGTCACCTCGGCGGATCAACTTGCAGATGCACTTACAAAACTTTTACCTCAGGCTAAACACAAATGTTTATGTGTCAAGATAGGACTCACCGAATGACATCCATCTTGGGGGGGGAGGCATATTAGATATAGTTCTGTATATATTATTTCTATATGTATATTAGGTGTTTGACGACTACTGCCTTATTTGCTTAGATGATATTGTATATATATTATGTACATTCACAATGTTAATAATATGGAAAATTACACAATTAACAACATCTTCATCGGTAGAACCTTTATGAGGATGTTTAGAATTTTTTTATTATTATTTATCACTAATCATACATACTAAGAACTCATAAACTCAATTAACTGAATTTCTCTTCCATTGGTAGGACCCTTATTAGATTCTTTAAAAATAAGCACTTGTTCATTAACAAAAAGCACAATAACACAACACAACACTTGTTTTGTCTCACTCTCAACATAACAGAAACAAAAACAAACACAGAACACAACAACACAATAGTGAGTGAATAAAAAAGGCATATCAAAAGAAAGAGCAGACCAGATAAACCTGAGTAAAATGTTGTTGAAGTTTCTCATTCGTCAAATTGATACAAAATTGCTAAAAACTGCAAAAAAACATGCATTAGTATTTTAGTGAGCATCAGAGCAATATGCATTGAGACTTATCACCAAAAATGTATATATTTTTAGTTAATAAGAGCAAAGCACTGTCTTGTGAATAAAGATTTCAGATTAAACCGTTTAAGCACCTGTTTTTCTTGAAACTCTCGAACTCATAAATATTTAACACTCCTATTGTGTTTTTTGAGTCAGTATCTTGCCCAACTGAATTATTGATCTTGTTCACTCTCCTACAAGAGGAATAGGGGAAGTCAGCAAATAGTAATGAAAGTAAAAGAGAATCTTCCGGCTGCAAGAGTCAATGTAAATCATATTGATCCATTTCTTGTCAATACGACTTAGTCAATACGACTTNGTCAGCAAATAGTAATGAAAGTAAAAGAGAATCTTCCGGCTGCAAGAGTCAATGTAAACTAGATATTTCAGAAGTGAAATTCAATTCANTAGCTCAAAATCAAGATTTAACAAGCCAAGAATGCTTAACTCGATGTCTATGTGAAAGATAAAAATTTACAGAGGCATATTGATAGCCGGGGAGGAAACCACCAATCTCTTGAAAAACATGACCTAACTTCATCTCCGGTAACTCCCTCAGAAACTCACAAGCTTCCCTCGCTTTTTCCATGGCTGTGAGCTGATCCTTCGTTGTCACCGACGGTAAAATTGGAGTCTTTCCCCAACAAAATTCAATCGCAATCGCAATCGCCTTCAAAAGTTTTTCTCTTTATGTGAAAGAGAGAGAAATATTTTTTAAAAGATTTTTTAAATAACCAATCTCCTACTAACACGTTACATCTTCTAAAGAAGATTTAAAATTGCTCTATTTAAAAGCGATTCTACCTTTTTATTTTATTTTAGGTTTATTTTTGTATCGTTTTTTTCTTTTAGATATCCATTTAAAATACTCAATTAAATTTATGATGGAGATGGTCTAAATATTAATAGT
>OVBE01004876.1:0-22883 GCA_900406425.1 Iberis pinnata | reverse complement strand
AAATATATATACAAATCGATAAAACATTCTTCATCAAAATACGGGTTTCTACAGCCGGAGTGCCTGAGTGGATCGAAACAGCGCCTTCTGAGTTTTATCAAAGATAGTCTATCTAAAAGACTAACCGGGTGGTATACGAATTCACTATCTTTAGGGGGAAAGGAAATCTTGTTGAAATCAGTGGCTTTGGCGTTGTCGGTGTATGCCATGGCATGTTTTAAATTCCCACTTACTCTATGTAAAAATCTCATGAGCGAAATTATGGACTTTTGGTGGAATGTGGATGGATCACGACGTAGAATTCACTGGTTAAAATGGGAAAAAGTATCTCTCCCAAAGAGGTTTGGAGGTATTGGATTTCGCGATCTAAATGTCTTCAACCAAGCTATCCTAGCCAAGCAATCGTGGCGCATACTCACAGAGCCTCAGAGTTTGTTCGCACAAGTCTTTAAGAGTAAATACTTTCCTACAGGTTCGGTTCTTGATGCTGCTATGGGCAAAAAGCCCTCTTACATATGGCGAAGTATACTGTTTGGGCGTGAATTAATGGTTAAAGGCCTTGGTAGAATCATTGGCAATGGTAGAAGTACAAACTTATGGACTGATGCGTGGATTTGGGACAGCAACCCTCGAAGACCTTCTGTAATGAGTCTGAATGCGTGTTTACGGGATAAGGTCCAGTCCATTATCAATGCTCACAGTCGTACCTGGGACTTGCGCAAGATGCGATCTCTGCTTACCGAGAAGGATATTAACCTGATTTGCCAGCATCTCCCGATGCCGGATAAGAATGACGCTTTCTACTGTTTCTATGAGAAAAAAGGTCGGTTCTCTGTCTGGACTACATATGAAATCGGTAGTCGTCTTAAACATGCTCAGGTATTCACTGAAGCCGAAGCTTTACCATCGCTCAATGCTTTATTCGAGGAATGCTGGAGAAGTAAAGGTCCGAAGAAAATCCAACACTTCCTATGGCGAATTTTGCAAGGTGGTTTGGCGGTTACACAGAGACTTAAAGATCGAGGCATGCGAATACAGGATTGCTGTCATTTTTGTGAATGTGACGAATCCATTAATCATATCTTCTTTGGATGCACCTTCGCTCGTCAAGTTTGGGCTTTGGCTCACGTTCCTTGGTTGCAGGACGGTTTTAGCTCATCCATGTATGAGAATATGCACTACATTTTTAATTTAAGACTCAACCAGCAAGTTCTAGAGGAACTTAGAGATGTAGGGGCTTGGATACTATGGCAGATGTGGAAGCACCATAATAAAGCTCTCTTCGATGGTACTACGGCGTGTGCAATGGATATAGTGACAGTAGCTAGAGCGGGTAAATCACAATGGGAAGCATCGCAAGACAAATTGATCCCAAGGCTACATATTACCTCTCCAACAGTTGAGAGTTGTAGATGGCAGGCTCCACTCTATGGAGAAGTCAAATGCAATTTGAGTTTCTCATGGTCCTCGGAACTGAAGATGGCTGGTGCAGCATGGGTGGTACGGGATCATCTAGGTGAGGTTATTTGTCATAGCAGGAGAGCCTACGCCGAGGTTTTCTCTTTGATTGAAGCCAAATTTAAGAGCTAGGAATGAGCTCTCCAAAGCATGAATCTTATGAATTATGATAGAGTTGTATTTTGCTCTTCCTCCATGGAAACGATCAAGGCTATACACAAACCCAATGATTACCCGGAATGGCTAGGCTTTCTCGCCCCTCTATTAGCGTTCACGGCAAGCAAAGGGAATTGGTGTCTTCAATTCGAGAAAAAGTCCTGTAATCTAGGAGCGTCGAAAATAGCTCACAGCGTAATTCGAGATGGTAGGTTCGCTTCATATGTCGCTGCAGGTCCTCCTAGTTGGCTGCACGATCTCTTTAGTGGTGAAAGTCATCATTTATAGATTTTCAAAGCCGAATTTGTTTAGGCTATTTCTTGTTTTGCGATGCTCTGTTTTTGGTATTCCCCTGTTCCAGAACTTTGTTCTTGCCATTTGGCTACTTACTTATTTATAAATTCTTTTTGGGAAAAAAAAATACTCCTTTTGTCCCATTATGTAAGATTTTTAGATAAAAAGCAAAAAGATTAAGAAACTATAAATGTTTTTTATTGAATTAATTGTAGAATTGGTCACTCTTTGGTTGCCTAATTTGAGAAATAGGTGTGTTTGAAATATATTAGTGATTAAGGTATTTTGTCTTTTAAAATTACAATCATATCCTCTTCTATACTTGAAAACAATTTTTTAAAAACATAAGTTGTATTTTTAAATTATTCTAATTGATTTTAAAATTTAATTTTCTTGTTATTTTTTAATTATTTAAAATACCATGTTAAAAAAGTTTAGGAAAGTAATTAAAAGTTACATATTTACCTAAGCATCTCGTTCTATACGAGTTCTCTCTCTCTCTCTCTCACGTTCTCAGTGGTGGTGGACTGTTCTTCTTAGCCGGTTTCTACTCTAGTTGGCGGTTTCGCTCCGATCGGCAGTGAACTCTCCAGTCGGCGGTGAACTCTTCAGTCGGCGGTTTACTCTTCACCATACATCTCTCTCACGTTCTCTTTCATCTCCTTTTGTGATTTCAAATTGGATTTTCATCGATTTTACTCTCAAGTCGGCGATTTTGAACGTTTGTGAGAATTGAGTTTTTAGGATTCTTATTAGATTGTTCTAAACGATTGTGATTATGGTTTTTAGGGTTCTTAGTAGATTTTTTTATTCGGTTTTTTGTGTTTCTTATTAGCCGGTTTAAATTGTTTTATTGTTCTTGTCGATTGTTCTTATTAGTTTCAAGTTCTTATCTTTTTTTTCTTATTCATCTCATTAACGAAAAATGTTTTGATTTAAGTTACTATTAACAAAAGAAGGTTTTGATTTAAGTTTTTTATTCATATAATTTTTCATTCAAAATGAAAAATCATTATGCATTAGAGTTCTTATTCATTTGATTCCGTCTAATACATGAACAAAATATCATGTGTTCATTTCTTATTCATTTGATTCTTCATGTGAACTATAAAATCATGGTTCAATTTTTTTTTCTTTTTTGAATGAACAATCTAATTAGTTGTTAACATAAAAATCATGTTTTGATTTCTTATTTCATCTGATTTCTGACTTGTGCATTAGAGTTTTTTAGAAGATCTTATGCTGAACCAAAGAAACCTCTTATATCTTATGTCAAAAGATCAACCAGAAACAAGAAACCAGATGAACAAATTGTATTCTCATGAACAATGTACATTTATATGACCAATAACCAAGATATATATTCATATGAATACGAATGCGTTAATATGAATATATTTGTGTTCACGTGAACACACGTAAATTGGTTGACAAAGAATTGATTTCCAATCAAATTTGTGTTCTTACTAATTTTCAAATTTACTCTAGTTGTCCAAAACTTAATCATGAATAAAATATAACCACATGAACAAAATAATGTCATATGAACAATAACATGTATATAAATTAATATAAATATACATGTGTTCATATGAATATATTTTTGTGTTCATATGAACACACGTCAACCAAGAAAGATTCATTTCCAATTTTAGTAAATCTAGTTTACTTATTAGCTAATGATTTTGTATATTGTAATAATGAAGCATATTTGACCTTCCTAAAATTGTACATGAATGATTACATTTTTAATTCATAAAAAATGTAAATTTTATTCTTATACTCCCTCTGTCCCATTATATAAGATGTTTTAGCAAAAACATTTTGTTCCATTTTATTAGATGTTTATAATTTTCAAGATAAGCTTTATAGTTATTATAGCAATAATAACATTTCATGTTCTACAAGAGATTATTCTATTAGTCAACTTATGTTTGATTATTTGCCAAATCGTATTATTTAATGATAAAATAAATATTTTTGTAAATGAGGTGTTTTTTTATTTGTAATTGGGAAAATGAGTGGGGTTGTGTCCATAATTTGTAGTTTGAGTAGTTTTTTTGGAAAGTGTAAAAAATGACGAAAGTACCATGCATTGTTAATTCAAATTATTTCTAATATATATTTAATTAAATTGGAAAGTAATATTTACTTATATAAAAGTTAAAAAAAGCAATTATAACATTTATCCATTTTAGGCATGNTTTTTTTTTTGATGACCAGGGAGTTCTGGACCGAAGCCCGTACATCTCCCCAGGGCGAGGCTCAAACCATGTTATATAACTCTCCTTTGGAGAGCAAACCTCTCCCACCGTGAATCGAACCCAGGAGCACAACATCACCAACGACTGCGCTTAAACCAACTGGGCCAACTCATCGTTGGTAGGCATGTAAAAATTGACATTATGATAACATAATAAGCGTATATCAATATAAAGAAACTATGAAAGATTTTTGAATTTTTAAGTGTAGATCAATATAAGGAAACTATGGTTGTTTTAATAGGTACCAAATCACATCTATTAGACATATTCACATGAATTCACTTTGTTCATATGTATATCACTTGTACGTATGAATGAATTTTATTTACGTGTATGTAAATTGTTTACATGAAAAATTTTGATTAATTATTTTGTTCACGTGTATGTATATTGTTCATGCTTAAGAAACATAATTTCTAAAAAATTTAATTCAATATAATAAGTGTAGATCAATTTCTACCTACCACATTACAACAATTACATTACTTAAGGTGATTGTACATTAATAATGTATGAACGCTTGATTGCACCTCTTGTTTCTTAGACTCTTGTGTGTACAAAGATTTGGTTATTGCTGACGGATTACATATGCGTCTCATGCGATTGTGAATGTCAATATCTTGAGTAGTTCCATTAATTACTTTTTCCATGAGGCGTAAATAACAAAAAACATTAGAAATACAAGATTAAGGCGGAGAACTAATAACGAAAGTCTGAACAAAAGACGACTGAATATTAAGAAAATAACACATTTCTTAATCGATCATTGTCACCAGAATCATTTGGCAACTATTTTATTTTGAGTATTTTAGCAAATGATGTGCTTTTTTAACATAATTGGAAAAATGGGTTGGTTGGTCAACATAATTTGTAGATTAGGTCGTTTTTGGTAAATATTTAAAATAATGCCAAAAATAACCCTCATTAATTTCGAAATAAGTGTATTATATATGTAATAAAAAATTAAAATAAAATTTATTCTTTTAGAATAAAAACATGGCAAAGCATTAAACATTAAATGAATTTCATAATTGCCTTCTATTTTATATGGAAAGTTTGTAATAAAGCTTTAAAAATTTAAATGATTTCCTCCTAAGGAAAAAATATATTACCATATTAGGCAATTTATGATTTATTATATAAAGATTTTAGCAGATTTTTATGCATATTCATTCAAATTTCATTACAATGTATTTGTGAATGAAATTTATTCACGTGAAGCAAATTTGTGCATATAAATTGTTCATGTGAACGATAAGTTTCACATGTGTATTATATTGATTAATATGAACCAATATATGTTCAAGTATTGCTTAAGTGAATGGTGAAGGTTTATCTGTGAATGAAATTGATTCACGTCAAGCAAATCTCGACTTAGAAAATTGTACTATGAATGATGAAATTGTTTTCGTGAATGAAACTCATTCACGTGAAGCATTATTCATAGAGGAGAAAAAAAGATAAAGATTTGGCTTGATTTTTAACGTAGGGTAATATCATAGAATCTTACTTTCTTAAAATTCATTAAAGCTTTGATTTTTAAAAATTTATATTTATAGAACAAAATAATTTAACTCAAAAATAGTTTTAGGGATACAATGGTAATCTTAAATGGTCAAAGTACCTAAAAAACTAATGGATTTAAAAGACAACTCATTTTCAAATTAGCTTAGATAAAAGTGTCTAATTATCCAATTTTTTCTTTTATTTTCCTACACAAAATACAAGATGAAGGCAGACAACTATTTTATTTTCCTAAACAATAATAACATTTCATAATATTTTTATGTAAAACATTTATATTACATCACAAAATTTTTTATTTTATTAAATGTTAAATTTATTAATCAAACTAGAGAAATGTCATATGTACAAAAGAATGAAAAGAATGAGGAAAGATAAGAGGGAGCAGGTCAGTTTTTGGGCTTGTAGGTGTGGGGCGTGCGCAATGGTGCCTCATAAAAATCTGATACTAGAAACCCAATGGGACAAAACTAGTATTAGAAAAAATAGTACAAACCATTACACACCAGCTAATAAGCATAGACAACAATAGATAACGAAACAAGTAGAAGTACGAGGAAGACAAAGGTTGAAGGAGTAAGAAACTGAGACTAGCAGTTGTGGATGACACACCAACAATCAAGCAATGTATGATAAGGTGACGAGGGACCGTAGTGAAGACTGATAATGTGGTTGGTAATTGTACTGATGATTTGACGCCAAAGATGGGGATGAGGATGGGGAGGAGATGCGTGGCGTCGATGATTACGTTCACGCCATACATTGTAGATGGTAGCTTGTAAAGCTAAGCGGAGGAGGGCTTTGTCGATACGAGAATGAGAAGAGTGGCGAGCGTAATATTCCATCAAGGGTTGAGATGATGGCGGAGGAGGGGCTGTGTGAGCTCGGACCATAAGGTGAACGTGTATGGGCAAGCAAAAAATAGGTGGTCACGCGTCTCATCTGGTTCGCCGCACAAGAGACACGGTTGTTAATCCCCCAAGCTCGCATGCGATGATCCGTTTGCAACCTATCAATAACAACAAGCCAATAAATGAAAGCATACCGAGGTATTGACTGTGGAAACCAGATAGTTCGAGACCAAGGTTGTGAAGGGAAAGAAAGACTTAGTTGTTGCCATGTACAAGAGGAGGAGAAACAAGGCTTGAATACATCGCTATTATGTTTCCAAAGAGATACATCCGGACCAGAACTAGGATCAGGGGGAGGCAAGGCTGTTATTTTGGTGTGGAGGTGGCAAAAAGCAGGTATGCGGGAGAGACGAATGCGCCAATAGGTGAATGAGGCTGCACTCGCGACGTTTGCATTCTGAGGAATCCCAAACTTGCGAATGCCACGATCACATGCAATAGAAATAAGAGGATCAAGAGAAGACCAATTCTCAAACCAAAAAGATGAACGATTACTGTCCATGAGTGAGATCCGGAAGAACTCCGAAGCTACAGTACAACATTGCAAGAGCTTCCGCCAAATCCAAGAGCTCTGAGCGGATGGGGTAACATCCCAAAAAGACATGTCAGGCAGAAGATGATGGTTGACTCAAGTAGCCCAAACCGAGGGAGCACCAGAAAGTAAACGCCAAATGATGGTCAAAGAGAAGACTCTTGATGTGTCATCAAACTTACGAATACCTAGCCCACCCGCCTCCTTCGGTCTACATAATTCGTCCCAGCATAGTTTCGAGCTATATGACTTGGTCGAAGAACCCGACCACAAGAAATTACTACATAAGTTGTTTATTTCGTTGATGCACCACTTGGGAAGATGAAAGGCAGACTGCCAAAAGTTGACAATACTAACTAAGGCTGGGCATTCGGGTTTCGGGTCGGATTCGGGTCGGTCATTTCGGGTTTCAGGTTATTCTGGTTGGACCATATAGGATACGTTTAGGATCCGGTCAAATGTTGGGTCGGATGGGATCGGATTTTTTGGGTTCGGGTCGGTTCCAATTTTTACATAAAATCCGAAGGTATTTTTTGGTTTCTTTCGGTTTCGGTATAATTCGGATTTTGGATCCGAGATAACCTAAAAAAATCCAAAAAAAACCCGAAATCCTCCTGCAAAACCCGAAAACCCTTGTACAAATCCAAAAATTTCAGTTAAAATCAGAAAAAAAAAAATTTTCAAAAACCAAAGTTACCNCGAGATAACCTAAAAAAATCCAAAAAAAACCCGAAATCCTCCTGCAAAACCCGAAAACTCTTGTACAAATCCAAAAATTTCAGTTAAAATCAGAAAAAAAAAAAATTTCAAAAACCAAAGTTACCAAAAAAAATCAAACTTCAAAATATAACATAAAAATATGTCAAATTGCCTAAAAACCATGAAATATATATAAAAAGAAAGCATGTAACTAGAGCCTAGAGCATTCCTCCAAAATCAAGACAATAATGAAGAAGAGTTCATCCAAATTCAACTAAACAAAACAATGCAGAATGCACCAAGCCACCAAGCACCAACGTCTAAGACTCCAAATTCAAACTCACACAAGCAATCTCATCCTCAAATATTTCATTGAGCTTCAAACTCTAAAACCAAAATAAAATCAATATAATAGTTAGNAAAGCATGTAACTAGAGCCTAGAGCATTCCTCCAAAATCAAGACAATAATGAAGAAGATTTGGATAACAAAACAATGCAGAATGCACCAAGCCACCAAGCACCAACGTCTAAGACTCCAAATTCAAGCTCACACAAGCAATCTCATCCTCAAATATTTCATTGAGCTTCAAACTCTAAAACCAAAATAAAATCAATATAATAGTTACTAGTTAGTATGATACTATAATTTGTAACAGTTTATGAATGAGATATAATTAGAAAATATATCTTTGGAGTACATCTTGCAACTCAATATAAGAAATATACTTTATAATCTTTCAACTCAATATAACAGTTTATGAATGAGATAACAGTAGATGAGTAGTTGCACCTAAGCTAATATGAAATATACTTTGTAATCGTTGATTTATTGGACAATGTTATACTAATGACAGAAAAAAAAAAAACTTTAACCCACTTAATTTCATACTCCAACCGTTAGAGTTGTAAGAAACTTCAAATGTTAGATACCTCGGTTTTAAAATTGGTTATGAGTACCAATGTAATAATTTACTCTCTCCGTTCCTGAAATGATGATGTTTTAGAATTTAATTTTTTTTTTAAAAGGATGATGTTTTAGGTGAAAACACTTTAAAAAGAATGCATAAAATAAAGTAAAAGTTGTTTTCCTTAATCTACGTAAAAACTCCAAAACATCATCTTTTCAGGAACAGAGGTAGTATTACTTGGGTAAATAGAAACAAATATATAAAACGGAAGGTCTAAATGACTCTTACTTGTTAGTCAAAGGGACGATCAAAGGTTTAATTTGTGTTTGGGTGTTGATAATCCTTTCATTAATTGTTGTTCATTGAATGTTAGAAATGAATCCCCCTTGAAAAGCTCAAAGGTTTGTTCGTGTGTTTCATGGCTCTTTGGCTATTGAATATATATAAGTGTAGATCCTAGAGTCTTTTCTCATATTGCTTGCTTCTACTACTAGTGTTTATCAAATTATTATTTTCTTATCCTTTCTATTTTTCTGTTCTATGATGAATGAAAGTTCAGACAAAAAGAATCTTACGTTGAGGCTAATAGTAGATGAAGAGAAGAAGAAGGTCATTGTTGCTAGTTGTGATAGAGATTTCGTTGATGTACTCTTTAGCCTTATGACATTGCCAATGGGAACCATTATAAGATTGCTTAAGAAGCATCAAAGACCAGAGATTGGTTGTTTTAGCAATCTTTATAAAAGTGTTGAAGAGATGGGCATTGAAAGTTTCAATACTGAAGCATGTATGGAAATGTTGCTTAATCCAAGGAGTGTGAACGAGGCCAAATGAAAAAGGCTTAAGATCAACATAAACCCTACTCATGATCTCAAGTACTTTACGTGTGGTAAGGCCAAATGCGAGTTGTACATTAATTTTAGAGGCTCCGAATGTAAATGCAAAAAGTTGATGAACACGGAAATTGAATTACGAAAAGATGAACAAAGCATACAAAATGATGATGTTGGTGGAGTATTTCTCAAAGGTAAAGGCAAATCTTCGTTCATCACCACTGATGATTTGAAAGTATCTGTTGATTCTACTGGTCTCCTCTTAAAAACGCTCAATCTTAATGGTTATTCTGATCTTATTAAGCTTCAAGAACGTCTTTTTGATGTTGGTATCGATGAGGTACCTTTCTTTTTCTTTTTCTTTTTTTTCTTTTTTTTTTGTCAACTATATTGTATTAGATTAGAAGAAAATCAAACCCATACAAGGTATTACAAACCCCACAAAGAGGGAAGTACTAACCCACAAAGGGTAACTGTTCTCGCCATGAGAGGACATGATAGTTAAAACTCCTAAGAGGAGTGAGATAAGTCCCGAAGGACCACGGTTTCTAGAAAACGTTCTAGACCGATATAAACTAATCCGAGTAATCGGATTTTTTCGTACCGGATAAATATCCGAACGAGTGTGATTTTCCCTAACTAAAAACAACAAGCTGACAATTATTAAAACTACAAAGAAAACAAAAACACTTAGATAATTACAGATTTGGTAGACCAAACTTAAACCAAAAAATTCATGGGCTTGAAAGAAAATCGAAATGGGCCTCAAAAGATTTTTCCGGTCCATTTCCAACTCCAACACCAAGATAGGAGCCCTAGATTTGAAGAGATTTTCGCCGCCGCCAACCACCATCGGTGCTGTGGGATCCGCCGCGTCGAAACCATAACCAAAAAACTCCGATGGATTAAAATGAGGGGCCGACACCTTAGCTACTCGAACTCTATCTTCAAGAACCCAGAGCCACCACCTATCGCCGGAAACAGTGGTTGCAGAGGAGATCCTCACCACCGTCTAGGCGAACACAAGTAGTTTTCTGATGAAAGAAAAGAACCCGCGGAGGCATGCAACCGGTATGAAGATCTGACAAGGATAGTGGCGTAAGCTCCCGAGAGAGTGTCGCCGATGATGAAAGTTCAGAGCCAACAGATCTGACAAAGCTAATGGCATGCAGGTGGAGAAGACAATGGAGAAGAGGAAGAGACAAAGAGCAGACCAAGATATGTCGGAACACCCAGCCAAAAGTCGGAGAAAGAAGCCGCAGAAAAACAACGAAAACGAAAAAGAAGAAGAGAAGTGGCGCCGGCCGGCCAAGGGCAGCCGCCGGCGCCTAAAGAGAGATCGGAAAGTTGTTGTCAAAGAGAGAAGATGGAGAGAAACTAGAGAGAGACAATAGGTACCTTTCTTTTTCTATCATCTCATACTATTCTATTGTGCTATTTAATTCTGAGAATCTTTTCTGAACCGAAATATATATACGACTCAAAGTCTCAAACCGAACTGGTTTTTAGACATTTTTATTTGGTTTATTTGTTTCGTTAGGTAACCAATATATTGACATAATTGAACACTTACTTACATGAACCACCTAAGCTAGAGCGTCTTTCATTCACATTATGACCAAAATTTTCTTTATTTTTACTAGGACCGCAAGCTTATACTTATTCTCAAAACCGGATCTCTTTCTTCGTAACCTTTTTTTTATATAATTTATTTTCTAAAAAAATTTCATTTTTCAGAGTAACCCAAAACCTTACTAACCGAGTTAAACCGACCCATTCAGCCCGAATTCCCAATCGTCATGCTATACATAAAATGTCATAATACTTGCAATTTTTTGTGTATAATAGATTGTGACACTTTTGGGAAACATGTTCTCATCAAACACTCCCTTGTCAAACACTTTCTTGAAGAATCAAAGTCCACATGACAACATGACAAACGTTATGCAAGTCTTGAGTCCTCCATATGTGGGCGTAAAAACATATAAACTTGCACCTGAATTGACTGTGGATGCAATAGTAAGGAAGCAAGACATGAAGATTCTATATGTTGAATGTGGAGAAGACTTTGTTGATCTTCTTTTTACTTTTCTGGCTGTCCCTCTTGCTTATTTATGGGATATTGACATAGGTTGCACTTGAAAATCCACAATTCAGATGTGTGCTTCCCACTTACTATAAATGTCATAACCAGTTTGCTGATATCACTCTTGAGAAACCACCGGTTTACTACCTTAACTTGCTCTTCATTGAACAAAAATATCATTACAGTTTTACAAAAGATTGTTCCCGCGCTCAGCGCTCTGTTACCGGCGGACGAATTTCCATGACATTGATTGATCCAAAATCTAATCGCCGAGATCAGGTAGTTAATGGTAAGAGGGGGTTTGTGAAGGAAGAAACAAGGTATATTGTTTCAGATGATCTCATCATCACACCTATGAGTTACTTAACCACATCTATCAGCATCTTGAATAAGTTGCAGATTAAAGCAAGTGATTTGGATGTTCAAGTACTTACAATCAGTAAAGAGGAGGTAATATTTCTTATTTCTCAAGTAAGTCAGCTTCTATTTTACAAACTTAAATTGGAACTGTTTATGAATCAGGCAATGAGACTGTTGAGTGCTTCCATTGGGACATCCTCTGCTTTGAACACTGCATGGTGGGACTTGATTGTTATTAAACAGAATTTCAGTCAGAATCTGGAGTGTTGTATACTACCTGTTGATCCTTTTCCCACATTTTCCATCTTTTTCTTTTAGCTATCAATGCTACTATTTTCGTCTTTGTACACTTCAATTTTATCTCTTAATTTACATTTTGGATTAGTTGGGATAATACAACTATAGTTCGTGTTAGACCCAGACTTATAATCTTGACTTATATTAATATATCTTTGTTCATTTGAAAGCTTAGAGCATCTCCAAAGGTAACTTTTTCCCTTAAATATAAGATTTTTGGTTCTTTAAAAGTTACCTCAAAATCTTAAAATTTGAAGTTTTACTTTTTACATATATTTTTGATCACTTCACTTTATACTTGTCAATAATAACATCCCAACATTTTATTATTAATCATCTTAATACTCAAATGTTTTTCACATTACTAGAAATAAATGTTTACACTTCATTAAAAGAGCAAACGATTACACATAAAAAGATAGCCTTAGCGAAAACATTCGCTAGCCAAATGGTAAATGAAATAACAAAGTCACGAAAGATAGAGCCAAAAGATGAGTGCACCGAATCATCTTGAAGGAACTTTCGACACTCATTGACAATAAGTCTCAAACAAAGGGAGAAGGAGACTTTTGTGTAATAACATACAAAAGCATCAATTTTCTTGTGAATAAGTACTAGGGAAATGACTTCTTTTAACAAAGAGGATAGCCAGATAGTGGATCACATGCACCAACTATAGGATTGAAGTGTTGTGTATTATTGAGAGATTTACAGCATATATAGTTCTATACAAGATGATTAAGGTAAGGAGATATTCACATACGAGCATTTCCATATATATTGTCTACACGCTCCCGCAAGATGGAGGGACCGGTGTCACACCAATCTTGGAGTAGAGATCTTGAAAGCTACTACGCGGCAAAGGCTTGGTTAAAACATCAACGAGTTGATCTTTGGTGGAAACATGAGATACCCGAAGTGCACCAGATTGGATATTAACACGAATGAAATGGTAGTCTAAGGCATAGGTTTCATTCGGGAGTGGAAGACAGGATTTGCACAAAGTTACGTGGCACCAACATTGTCACAATAGATAGTCGGACACTGGGACATATTAATGCCGATTTCAGATAACAGAGAACAGACCCACCAGAGTTCGAAAGTAGTATTAGCGATATCTCTATACTCCGCTTTAGTCTAGGAACGAGCAACACCATTCAGTTTCTTGGTGGACCAAGAGACTGGAGAGTTACCCATATACAAGATATATGCATTTTTCGAGAGATAATCGTAACTGTCACCCGCCCAATCAGCATCGGAGAAGGCGTGAAGCGTTGGTGCTAAGTTATGGCGTAGAAGAATACAATGGGAAGCCGTTCCAGCCAAATAACGGAGGACCCATTTTACAGCTTGCCAATGATCATCTCTAGGTTGATGCATGAATTGAGACAATTTGTTGACAGGATAAGCAACAGCTGGTCTCATGAATGATAAGTACTGTAAGCTCCCAACTATCATTCAATACTCATGTGGGTTGTCAATGAGAGAGCCTGATTGGAGTGTGAGTTTCGGATGTGGTGGTAGAGGCGTCGAAACCGGTTTGGCAGTGAGCATATTCGTCTTCGTGAGAAGATCTATAATGTATTTATGCTGCATCAAATGAAGCCCGATGCTCGTTCTGGTTGCTTCAATACCCAGAAAATGGGAGATAGGACCGCGATCTTTGAGTGAGAATTGAGAAGCCAAACCATCAATAATTTATGTAATGAGATATGTGCGACTACCAGTGATAAGAATGTCGTCGACATAGATGAGGACATAGAATCTGTCCGTAGCTCTTTTATAGATAAAGAGAGAGGTATATGTGGTAGAGTTTCGAAAACCAGCCTTAAGAAGAGCACGCTTCAGCTCTTCATACCAGGCCTGAGACATCTGACGGAGACCGTAAAGATCTTTATTGAGACGGCAGACGTGGTGAGGCTTATCCTTGTCAATAAACCCCTTCGGTTGAGAGATATACACTTCACCAGTTAAGGTACCTTGCATGAAGGCATTGTGAACATTAATTTTTCGGATCGGCCAATTTGATTTAACCAAAAAATCTAGAGCAATACAAACTGTAGTGAACTTGATCACTGGACTGGATGTTTCAGCGAAATAAAGTTTATACTTTTGGTTGAACCCACGAGCTACTAATCGTGTCTTATACCTGTCAAGATCACCATTAGCACGAAATTTCAGTGTAAAAATCCATCGAGTATCAATGAAATTTTGATGAGCTGCCAGAGGAACTAAAACATAGGTATTATTGCGTGTGATGGCATTGAATTCCTCAGACATCTCTTTGCACCAATTTGGGTATCTCAAGGCTTGAGTTACGGAATTGGGGATTTTAGGTTGTGAATAAGAGAATGATGGAAGTTTTGCAAGAAGTGAGAGCTTGGTAAGGCGTTTGGATATGTTGTTCTTGGCTCTTGTGGTCATGGGATGGTGATCGGGTTGTGTTTGAGGGACTGGAGGTGGTATGACAAGAAGAGATGGAGCTGCTACTGGTTAAGTGACTGGTTCATGAACTGTGGGTGGTACGACAAGGAGGGATGAAGGTGCTGGTGGTTGAGTTGCTGGTTCTGGTGGAGCAGTGGAAGAACTTGCAATGTTAGTCATATCTATTGAAAATCTTACAATTGCAAAATCAAATGGAGGTGGAATACCTGATGTGATAAATGAATATCATTGACCAGACTAGTGGGCATTTGTTCTTCTCAGTGAGAATCTGAGCACATGGGGACAATTGGAGCTATAACGAATGGCTGAACGAGAATTTGTGTGTGCAGGGACATAGTTATAGGGGCAGAAGAATCAGGTTGAGCATCGTTAGAGGAAGATGCGGACAGAGAAAGAAATTTGAATGGAAACAAATTCTCAAGAAACTGAACATGTCAAAAAGTATAAAGCTTGCTCGAGGCTGGTTCAAGACACAAATAGGCATTTTGAGTGAAAGAATAGCCAACAAATACACATGAGATTGAGCGAACTTCCATATATGTCTTCGAATAAGGCTGGGGCCAAGGAAAACATTGAAAGCCAAATACACAAAGTTTGTGATAGTTTGGTGTATGTTGAAAGATTTTATGATAAGGAGAGTCTTGCTTGAGAACCGGAGTAGGCATACAGTTGATAAGATACACTGCTGCGGCAAAAGCCTATGGCTAATAATTTGTAGGAACTGAAGTTTGATTCAAGAGAGTTAATCCCGTCTCAATAATATGTCGATGCTTTCTTTCGGAAATTCCATTATATTCTGGAGTGTGTGGTGGCGATGTGAGATGAGAGATTCCATGTGCTGTGAAATATGATCGTAATGCCACGAATTCCCCACCATTATCAGAATAGACAGTGATTATCTTAGTCATGAACCGATTTTCTACAAGAGCCTTGAATGCTATAAACACCTCTCGGACTTGGGATTTGAATTGAAGTGGAAAGAACCATGTATATCATGTATAATGGTCCACAAGATAATATTTTGTTGAGAGTAAGAAAGTATAGAGAAGGTCTAAACATAAGTGTAAAGATATTGTAATGGAGCTTGAGAAGAAATTGGGTTTAACGTAAATGGAAGTTTATGTGATTTATTGAGAAGACAATCAGAACATGAAAAATTATTGGTGGTACTATTTGTAACAGGTAAAGAAAAAGAAGACAACATTGATTTTAAAAGAAGAAACAATATGTGGCCAAGACAGGAGTGCCAAAGTGATAATGATGGTTTGGATGAAGAAGCATAGTTAGATTGGATGAGAGATGGAGATGGAAGAGGCCACTCGTACAGCTCATTCTTAGTGCGACCTTGGAGAAATTGCGCCTCCGTGCTGAGATCGTTCGCCTGAAAAATGCCAGAAAGGATTCAACAGACACATGATTAACATTGCAGAGGCGATAAACATATACAAGATTTTTATGAAGATTTGGAACATAGAGAACATCAGTTAAAGAATGTGGTTTTAAAGGAGTGGGTAGAGTGGTTGAACCAGTATGTGAGATAGAGAGACCCGAACCATCAGCAATAGTGACTTCTTCACCTTGGTATAAGGTTGATGCAGTGACAAAATTATGTAAATCAGAAATCAAATGGTGTGTAGCACCATTGTCGACAATCTAAGTTTAAGAAGAGTACGGTGTGGGCGCAGAGGCAAGATGCGCATGTGGTTGCCATGGAGTGGAGGACTGCTAAGACATTGGGTAAATACCTGTGGAAAGCGGATACTATGAACAACAGCTAGCACTATGGCCGTGAACACCACAGATTTGGCATCGACTTTGATAGCCACGGGAATTACGGTTGTCCTGTCTTAATTGAAACTGCTACTGCTGCCATGTTTGATTGTTGTTGTTGTTAGATCTTTGTAAGGGACGAGGTTGATTGTTGATGGTGGAGCGAGATGGGTTGGTGTAGGTGACTGCATTTGCCAAGATTGGTATGGAAGGGGAGATAGAATTCGCTGCTTAAAGCTTAACTTCATAGTTAAGCAGCTTTTCATGAACATCAACCAAAGAAGGTGAGGTTTCACGAGCATCAAGTTGATCTATCACCCGTTTATATTCTTCGGGAAGAACATCCAAAATCATCTCAGTTTGATCATCAAGTTTCATAGGCTTACCTAGTGTTGTAAGCTGGTCGAATCTCGTGATGAATCCCTGAATTATTCATCGATGGGCTTAGTGCCCTTAGTCCATTGTTTAAGATGCATACGGATCTGTCAAATATGACCCTTGCTTGGTTTGGCGTAAGTGTTCGACAAGTGACGCCAAATGTTAGTCGAGGTGACTGTTTGTGAGAGAATAGGCTGAATGAAAGCAGACACATCACCTAACAAAGCATTGTGAATAAGATTATCGTGTCTTTTCCAAAACATGTAGGCTTCATTAGGGGAACCATCAGCAGAAACAGTAGGTGATGGTGATTTGATAGAGCCATCAAGGTAACCATGAAGGTTATACCCTTTGAGAATGGATTGAACTTGGCGTCCCCACATCAAGAAGTTTGAGGATGTGAACTTTGTAACATTGGTCATATTGACATTAAGCAAATCAATTGCATCATTGGTGAGTACCGTGTTGTTAGTAGGAGTAGGAGTAGAGGTAGACATGTCAAAAATAGAGTTGCAGAACAGAGATGCAGAGGATAGAAAGAGAGCTGCAACGGAAAAGAGAGGAAATGAATCTACAGTCTACAAGACGTTTCTGAACAGTGACGCTTTTTATATTATGGCAGAGCAAAAATGTGGTTCCGTGTTNTTTTTTTTTTTTTTTTTGCGAAAAAAGTGTTTTCTGCGTTTTTGGCAAAAAAACAAAAAACGTTTCCATGTTTTTGGCAAAGAAACTTGTTTCCGTGTTTTCTGCGGAGAAACTTGTTTCCGCATTTTTGGCGGAGAAACTCGTCTCCGTGTTTTTAGCATAAAATTAATGTTGTTATGTTTGAAAAATGTATTTGGATATTTTTACAAATCCAAAAACGGACAAAACTGCATTCATATGTAATATCTAGGTGTCAAATGCATATATGAAAACGAACAACATCTTGATGCAGCATTCAGATATAGAACAGGCTTTAATCTAATAAATAATTTTTTTGGAATACAATCAGTATCACTGATTTGTTATCAAAAAAGTATATGTTTCAGTTTTTGTTTTAAAAATGTCAACCTGAAATTAAATTATGAAAATTTGAAAATTATTAAAAATGTTAAAAATCTTGAAAATTTCCAAATATTAAAATGTTTAGTTAATATTTCTTATTAAGACATAGACCGTATGGGAATATATTTATTCATTTAGATGATTAGGAATTATAACAATTATGAGAAAACTTGACTAAGAAGGTAACATTGAAAAATTTTACTATTATTTATCCAAAAAAATATATTTTACTATTAAAAATATTTACATATTTGGGTGTAAATGTATTTCTAACACAAAAAAGAAAAAAGTATATTTCCAAAATATGTTACTTATGCATTATTTTTTAAAAACTTGTTACATTTATATTCATGATTTCTATCATTCAATGTATAGAAACTGTAGGAGTTATAAAAAAACTATATGCATAAACATACAAGTCTAAATTTTTATAATATTGATTTGAAATGCTTGTTGATAGTTAAATGAGAACATCATTTATGATTGTATGGACATATATAAACAATATTCGGTAAGTCATGAACTATTTCAAAATTACAAAATCCAAGTACTCATTTTTCAAATTATATTTTTTTCAATCTTCAAACTATATTTTCATACGTATTTTTATCTATGTTATTTTTTTATATTGTTATAAATATAATAAAATATATTTGGAACATTTAATATGTGTATCGTATAATTAAAAATTTTTGAAAAAATAAATTGTTTTCAACTTTACTTATGATATATATTTAAAACTGGTTTAATCGAATTAATAAACATACTTCAAGTAAATAAATATTTTTATTGATTTTAATTATATTTAGAACAACAAAACATTATTATTTCCCACCTCGTGCATTAAATGTGTATCAATATAATTTTGAATAAATGAAACTTTCTTTTTCAATTTTCAAACCAAAAAAATCAAGCTAAAAGTAAAAATGAACATAAAAATCATTAAGTGTCCAATTGGAACAATTTCTATACTAAAAAAATACAAAAGAATTCATAGCAAATGTTGAATATTGAGGCAAAAATGATTTTAAATCCACTTACAGTCGGAAATCTTGGGACACATGTAAGCAAATCTATTTCAATACAAAGAATTATATATATATATATATATATATATATATTGAAAACTATGTATAATATATTAAATTTAATATAACTTTTAGAATATGAAGATTGTTGGAGTAAGATTATAAGGCCAAGGTCCTTACTATGGCCTGACAGTTTGGACGAGTGTGAATGATTTAAATATTAGTAGAGATCAAACATCATATGCTACCATATATGTAGGGAGTGGAGTCAACAAAAAAATTAATTTTATTAAAATTGGTTGGGTGGTAGGTTAATTTAATTTTGTTGTTCAAAGCATATAGTTTTACTTGGATTTATAGATTCATTTATTTGCATAATATAACGTATTAATTTTACTTGTAGATGAATTCAAGTTTATTTGGTGACGGACGTACGTGGAATTACTGATTTTGGAAGGTATATAAACTCTTTATCACATTTTTAATACTAATAACAATATATCTACTAAAATCATGGTTGAATGTTTTAATAAGCAAAAAATATTATAAAATCCAATTTTTCATATATATTGAGAAAATATGCAATGTTTATGATTATTATTATATTTGAGTGGAATCGTAAAATAATTTTAAATTTCTTTTATAAATTATGTATTGTTTCTTTTTTTCTTTTTGGAAAATAGTATTTTTTAATTTGGAAAATATGTATTTTTCATTCACACAAACTATTTATCATTCATAAAATAACTCACCATACGTATTAACCATTCATCATTTACAGGAACAATACACATTCATCATTCACGAAACAAAAAGATACTTAAATTTAAAAAATTATAAAGTATTATGTTACCAAATTATAATACATTTTAGTAATTACATAATTTTCTCTAATTTTTAATCATTTTAGGATCATATTAATATTTTGGAACCAAATAATGACATAGTGCAAATGGAGCAAGTTCTTATGATACAATATGTCATGGTTTTATTCAAGTGTCAAAAACAAATATGTTAAGTGGACATTTTCCTTATCCTTCCAAAGGAGAAAGAGTTGTTTATACTGGTATATCACATGTAATGTTTATATATTTTCTAGTAACAATATTTGGCAATGCATCAAATCTAACATGTTATGTATATTTTACCTTTCAATTATTTATTAAAGGATAAAGAAACTTGAAATTGATGGACAACTGATGTAAAATATGATGAATCATATGAACCTATTGGTTATTGGTCCAAAGAGCTACTCGATCTTATAAATATGGTGCATATACGGTTGGAGTTATGGGAGCAGTACAAACTTCTCTTTCTTGTAAAAACCCACAAATGGGTAATGGTCATTTACCAACTAACGATGAGAAAGAGTCAGCACGAGTGAAAGATTTTGACATCTTATATTCAAATTTTAAGATAAAGGGAAGTAGCAAATATAAGTTACAAAAACTATTAGAAAACAACAAATGTTATGGATTTAATGATGGAACGAAAGGTTATTGGTTTAAAAATTCCATTTTATTCACATACTAGAGTTTTACCCGCCCTATGGGCGGGTCCGTGAAAATGATTGGAATAAAAGAAATATTAAAGAGATGATTTGAATAAATATTATAACTTTAACATTAACTTAATTTTTTGCTACAAAATAATTTAATTGAATATATGATTATAAAGTTTGATGAAAATTGTGACATAATTTTTTAAAATATTATTAATCATTCATTACGACTGTAATTATTTACCTTCTATATTTTTTCTTATGTTCTTTTGTGTAAAAAAAAAAAAATTTTATGTATCTTTTAGATTGTATCCAAAATTCTTAAAACTACTTCCCAGCAAACTCTGTAGTATGCATTCTTAAGTAATTAATTGATATTCTTTTGAATTTTTTATTTTTTTATTTAGATACACTCGTGATATAATTTTCATAAAGAAACTTAATATGACTTGATTTATTGAGAAATTCAATAACAATAAATTTTGAATGTTGAATAGATAGTTATGTTTTAATTTTGCCATACTCACACCGCTCAAGAACAATTGACATGATTTGGTAGCCACTAAGATATTTTATTCAACAAAGTATATTGGTGAAAATCGTGTTTAATTGGCTAACCTCCACAAAGTTGGTGATTAGTTCAAATGTCTTCACAAATGAAAATATAATATAAAAAAAAATCAACCATTAACAAATGAGTTTACCATGTGTAATATACGACTTACCCATTTTGGGGGTTTATATATTTCATTTTGTGATTGTTGAATATTATGTATGTTACTTAGGTTGAGTTTTAATTTAGAATATTTTTTAACTATACTTTGATACTCTCTCGATTGATACATTTTGGTTTATAAATTATAGTCATTTTTTTACCTCTAAAAAATTTAAAAATGAATTTATAAATTAATATGACTACTTTCTTTTAGTGAGTACAGTTTATTTTTTTGTTTAATTTTGTGATATAGTAGAAAGGAAGATATGATTATTTATATATTTTTCATAATTAATTGTTTACATAGATGTGTAATATGTAGTTAATATGTTACTTAAAAAATAATTAATCAAATTATGGTATATATGACTAATTTTCTTTTAGTGAGTATAGTTTATAGTTTTTTGTTTAATTTTGTGATATAATAGAAGAGAGAATATAATTTACTGTTTTGTTTAATTTGTGATATAGTAGAAAGTAAGACATAAAATTTTATATATTTTTCATAATTAACTATTTATAATTTTATAATGTGTAGTTAACTATGTTATATAGAAAATAATTCATTAAATATTGTTAGTATGACTAATTTTCTTCTAGTGAGTATAATATATTACTTTTTGTTTAATTTTGTGATATAGTATAAGAGAGGACATGATGTTCCATATTTTTTTGATAATTAACTGTTTACATGGATGTGTAATTATTTAGTATGTTACTTAGTTAATAATTCATTTAATTATGAAAATTAAAATTTATATAGATGATGAGGTGCCTCAAGGAGAAAAGAATAAAACCAGATGTACCTATTGGTTATTGGCCCAAAGAGCTATTCGATCTTATAAATAATGGTGCAGATATGGTTAGAGTTATGGGAGCAGTACAAGCTTCCCTTTATGGTAAAAGCCCACCAATGGGTAATGGTCATTTACCAACTAACGATGAGAAAGAATTTGCACAAGTGAAAGATTTTGACATCTTAGGTTCAAATTTTAAGGTAAAGGGAAGTAGCAAATATAAGTTGGAGACAACAACGAATGTTATAGATTAAAAGATGGAACGAAAGGTCATTGGTTTATAAAGTTCATTTTTCACATATGATGAACATCGAGTTTGTGAAATCTAATATTTAATAAAATAATACTCTTTGTTATTATAATAATTAATAATTGGACTTCATGTTTCAATGTTTAAATGTATAAATCTTATATATGTGTATCAAGAAGACTAATTTTTTTATAGAGATATTAAATAAAAATATCAAATTTTCTACAAAATTCATAACAACACAAATACACATGGTTTTGCAATTCGGTATATTCTTTAAACATGCATTTAAATGTTATATGTTTCTATAGTTTCCTTTTGTTAAGAACAATATGAATCTCATTTATATAAAACAACCACATTTTGGAGTTTTTAACATATAATTTTCATGGTACACTTTATATGTAGTATTTTTAGTGTTTTGTATATGTATTTATATATTCTATATATGTTTCATTATTATCATTTTTTAACAATAAAAATAAGATGTGAAACAATTATATTTTGGAGTTTTTATATATAGTTTTGTAGTAAATTTTTAGTCTTTATAATGTTTATAGTGATTTGAAATTTCATCACAATGTTATATACACTAATATTCGTTTTATAACAAAAAAAACATATAGTAT
>OVBE01004875.1:214-22886 GCA_900406425.1 Iberis pinnata | reverse complement strand
CGAAATATAAATACAAAACGAAAAAAATTTCTTGCCAAAATACGGGTTTTCACAATGTTAACCATGCTAAACCGGTAATCAGGAGCGGTTCAATTAGGTTGGTCTCGTGACAAAATATATCACATGTTGATAGAAGAAAACAAACTAATATCTCAAAGTCCAACTTTTAGGCTTTTAATTAATTTAGTTTTGCATGGATTCTAAAAGCATTTTAAGATGTTAGCTAGATATGCTTTAATGAATTAGGTAAAATAAAACGTTAAAGATGTTACTAGAAAAGTTACATTGAACATGATATGATATTATGTGTATAAAACACTAATATTGTATCCACGTACGTATATTTCTCAAAAGCCAATATAGTATATTATAAATTCTAGGAAAATGAACTAATCGAAAGGTTTAAAAATTTAATTTTTGGATTTTTTCATCAAAATTTAATTTAAAACCTCGCAATACATAAATTAGCAAAAAAAACCATAAATTTGTTTTAAATAATTTTAATTATGTTAGGTTCGTAAAAAAATTTCTATTTTTTGTTTGTAATTATATATTGGTTTTTACATGATTCTATTTGCAAAATAAAATGAAAGAAAAAAAAAATAAGAGTGATAAAGATAAAAGAGAAACACATGTAAGAGAGTGAGAGAGATAAATATTAGTATAGAAATAATAAATATATATTAATACTAAAAATCTAATTATACACCAATATGTATATCTATTTAATTTAGATAAAGATATGTATATTTAGCAATTAACCTTTATAAAAAGGGACATTCTCAAAAATACCACAAAAAGTTAGGTTTATTCCAAAAATACCACACACTCCCAAAAGTTCCAAAAATATCACAAAAATGTTTTTTTTCCAAAAATACCACAAAATTTGAAATAGCTTTAAAACTTCAAATTTAAACTCTAAACTCCCAAAACCAAACCCTACTTCCTTCAAAACTAAACCCTAAACTCTATTTAGTGAACCCAAGCAAAAAATTTAAATTTTAAACCCTTAAAATCCACTTTTTATGTTTGTGGTATTTTTAGAATATTTGAGAGTGTGTGGTATTTCTGAAACTTTTGGGAGTGTGTGATAGTTTTAAAATTTGAACTTTTGATGGTGTTTCAATAAATTTTTCTTATAAAAAAAAGCTATTTATCGATTGTTGTTGTTACAAAATTAGTCTTACAGACAAATAATAGTTTAATATAGCAATTTGAAAATGTACATCAATTTATAATTTATAATTTTTTTGCCATTATTACATATGCAATGAGAGAAAGATGGGCCCCTATATTTTTAAAAATAGTATTTATCTTGTCCACTTATCTTGGAATCAAAAATGACGATTACTTTAATGTTTAAGATATTTGTAAACCTTAATTTTAATTAAAAAGACGTTTTTATAATGAAAAAAAAGAATATTTATTTTCTTTTTGTAATATATAAATCATCACTCTCTTTTTCTTTGAAGGTGGCACAAGCACCCATAATCTACAGACCTATACATACATGTGAATGTATATGTAATTTGTATATATTATATTTTTGATTTTTGGATCTCTTTTATCTCTCTCTCTCACTGTGTGAGCTCTTTCTCTCGATCTCTAGTTGCTTCTCTCTCTTTCAAGATCCATTTCTACAAATCAGATATTGGATTAGTCAACTTACGATCAAAGCGATTTCTCAGGTTACTTCATATACTATCTCCTAACATAAACCCTAATTCTTCTGGTGCTTTGTACAAAACTCCTTAGGTTCTTGTAGCTTTTGCTTTTGATTTTGCGGAAATAGAAGAGTTTCTGGTGTTTACAGCTAGATTTTTTCGACTTTGAGTTGAGAAGATTGTTGTTCATGATGTTTGTTTTCATCTAGGTTTTTGGGATTTTTAATTGGGAGATTCAATTTAAGCTTTCTTCTACTGTACTTTTCTTTTTGTGGTTGACCTTTTTTTCCTCATTGAAGATCTGAATGCGTAGATCATACGGGATCTTTTGTAATTTTAGTTTGCTTTTCGTCTGCGTTACGATTCTCTTTGCTTGAATTAAGTGAAGTTTTATTTGAGCTTATCCTTTTCACTAAGATTGATTACTCTATAGAGCTGGATATAGTTCAGTTTCAGCTGAAATTTCACCATAATTTTTCAGGTTTGAAGCTGATTTTGGATGGTTTGGAGATATCTGTATTGGTTAAGCATATGGAAGTCTGTTCTCTGTTCTTGGTTAGTCTATTAGGGCTTCCTCCATTTGGACCGACTTAGCTGATGTTGTAAGGAAAACGATTTAGCTATCCTTGAAGTAGTATTAAGGTCTGGTCCTTAAAAAATTTAACTTAAAGAAAAGCTCCATTGGTGGATAGAGGAAGTGAGGAACTCTAAGTTATTAGGTAAAGATTGTACAGAGCTATAATAACAAGACAGCGTAGAGTGGATTCATTTGTTCTCAGTGCTATTTTGATACAAAGGATTAGCTGATTTGGTGTTGTGTGAGCTTTGGTGGAATCTAATTTTAGCGGAGGAAGGTGTTGATCAAATCTTTGAATTATACTTGGCTGAGTGTTTTAGTCAACTACAATTGATTTGTAGTGTTAACTTCAAATCTTCCTCTTAGTAGTTATATTATTCGATAGATTTAGGATGGAAGCAGAAACTGTGAATGTGAGAACTCAGCTAGGGTTTGTCCAGCGAGTGGTTCCTGCTCTATTGCCAGTACTTTTGGTTTCTGTTGGATATATTGATCCTGGAAAATGGGTTGCAAATATTGAAGGAGGTGCCCGTTTTGGATATGACTTGGTGTCAATTACTCTACTCTTCAATTTTGCCGCCATCTTTTGCCACTATATAGCAGCTCGAATAAGTGTTGCAACTGGGAGAAATTTAGCTCAGGTATATGTTCCCCTTTCTCTGCATTTTACTACCTCCATGCTTTTAGCTACACTTTGTAAATAAGAAAACCGGGCTTTGTGGTGGTTACATTCTCAGACTTACAAGTTTTTGAATGCACTTTGATTTGCGTTTTTGTAAGTTTTGCAAGTATAAAAACTGCTCTTCCATAAATGTATTAAATGGTGAAGTTTCTCTCAGATTGTACCCGTATCTGATTGTTGGTTTTTTGAAGTGGCATTGTTAACTACCTTCGTTTCTAACATTTTAATGTTCTTTACTGGAACAGATATGCAACGAAGAGTATGATAAGTGGACGTGCATGTTTTTGGGCGTCCAGGCAGAGTTCTCAGCAGTTCTGCTCGACCTTACCATGGTAGCTACTCACAATATTTTTTGTTCTGTTCGGTGGGAAAATGATTCCTGACTCGAGCTTCTCAATTGAACAGGTTGTGGGTGTTGCACATGCACTTAACCTTCTCTTTGGAGTGGACTTATCCATTGGAGTATTTTTGGCTGCCATCGATGCATTTTTGTTTCCTGTCTTTGCCTCTTTCCTTGTATGGCTTATGTTCCCCTCCTTTTCTTTCTCTTTGTTCTTGAGATAGCATTGTCAGAAATAAGCTAACACGCATACAAATTTTACAGGAAAATGGTATGGCAAATACAGTATCCATTTGCTCGGCAGGCCTTGTTTTAATTCTCTATGTTTCTGGCGTGTTGCTGAGTCAATCTGAAATCCCGTTCTCTATGAATGGAGTTTTAAGTCGGTTAAATGGAGAGAGTGCATTTGCATTGATGGGGCTTCTTGGAGCAAGTATCCTCCCACACAATTTTTATATCCATTCTTATTTTGCTGGGGTACCTTCCTCTCCCTCTATCTCTCTATGCATCTCTCTTTTTATATTGAGAAACAATAATCCTAAAAGCAGTGAACGCCTTGTTGTAGGAAAGTACATGTTCGTCAGATGTTGATAATGTCGACAAGAGCAACTTGTGTCAAGACCATTTATTCGCCATCTTTTGTGTCTTCAGTGGACTTTCACTTGTAAATTATGTACTGATGAATGCAGCAGCAAATGTCTTCCACAGTACTGGCCTTGTTTTACTGACTTTTCAGGACGCCATGTCACTAATGGAACAGGTTCGTTCTGACGGTTGTATGTTTTTTGTTAGTCTAGAATTTATATTAGGAAGCCAGTTCAGGATACATCCCGGGATTATTAATTATTTGGTTATTAATTATTGAGCGCAGGTATTTAGGAGTCCGCTCATCCCACTGGTGTTTTTGATGCTATTGTTCTTCTCGAGTCAAATTACAGCAGTAGCTTGGGCTTTGGGTGGAGAGGTTGTCCTGCATGACTTTCTGAAAATAGAAATACCCAGTTGGCTTCATCGTGCTACAATCAGAATTCTTGCAGTTGCTCCTGCCCTTTATTGTGTGTGGACATCTGGTGCAGATGGGATATACCAGTTACTTATATTAACCCAGGTCCTCGTGGCGATGATGCTTCCTTCCTCTGTAATACCGCTGTTTCGCATTGCTTCGTCAAGAGAAATCATGGGTGTCCATAAAATTCCTCAAGTTGGCGAGTTCCTTGCACTTGCAACATTTTTGGGGTTTCTAGGTTTGAATGTTGTTTTCGTTGTTGAAATGGTATTTGGGAACAGTGACTGGGCTGTTGGTTTGAGATGGAATACCGTGATGGGAACCTCGGTTCAGTACACCACTCTGCTTGTATCGTCTTTTGCATCCCTATGCCTGATGCTTTGGCTTGCAGCTACGCCACTTAAATCTACTGGTAAGAGAGAAGTAGAAGCTCAAATATGGAACATGGATGTTCAAAGTGCTTTATCTTATCCATCTGTTCAAGAAGAGGAAACTGGAAGAATTGAAACCAGACAAAAAGATGAAGAATCTCTAGTTCGGAAGGAGAGCAGGATAAATGATCAGTTGGATACTATGTCTGTTGCTAGCTCGGTCTATGGTTTGCCTGAGAACATACTAATGACGGATCAAGAAATCCGTTCGTGCCCCCTAGAGGAAAGCGAGTTGGATTTGAAATGTTCGCCCCCTCAAGTTACTAGTCCTGGTGAACTCTCTGATGTAAAGGAACAGTTTGTATCACAATCAACCGTGGTCAGTGAGATTACTGATAAGGAGTTGATTGTTGAAACAAAGATGGCAAAGATTGAACCCACAAGTCCTATGGAGAAGACTGCTAGTGTGGAAATTAACAAGTTCATCGAAAAGGATGTTGAACGAGTTACATGGGAAACTGAAGACGAGAAGAAATTGACTCCTGCAAGCAACTTTACCGTCGTATCTGATGGTCCACCTTCTTTCCGCAGCCTAAGTGGGAGAAGCGAGGAGGGGGGAAGTGGTACTGGAAGCCTGTCACGATTACAAGGTTTGGGTCGTGCTGCCAGACGACACTTATCTGCGATCCTTGATGAGTTTTGGGGGCATATATACGATTTTCATGGGCAACTGGTTGCTGAAGCCAGGGCAAAAAAACTAGATCAATTGTTTGGCGCTGATCAAAAGTCAGCCTCTTCTATGAAAGTTGATACTTTTGGAAAGGACATGAGCAGTGGATATTGCATGTCACCAACTGCAAAGGGATTGGATTCACAGATTAATTCAAGTTTATATGATTCACAGAATCAGCAGAGGATGCCCGGAAGTATCAATTCTTTATATGGACTACAAAGAGGTTCATCACCATCACCATTGATCAACCGTATGCAGATGTTGGGTGCATATGGTAACACTACCAATAATAATGCTTATGAATTGAGTGAGAGACGATACTCTAGCTTACGTGCTCCATCATCGTCAGAGGGTTGGGAACACCAGCAACCAGCCACGGTTCACGGATACCAGATTAAATCCTATATCAACAATTTAGCAAAAGAGAGGCTTGAAGCCTTGCAATCCCGTGGAGATATCCCAACATCTAGACCTATGGCCGTTGGTTCATTAAGCTATACACAGCAACTGGCTTTAGCCTTAAAGCAGAAGTCCCAAAATGGTCTAACCCCTGGACCAGCTCCTGGGTTTGAGAATTTTGCAGGGTCAAGAAACAATTCGCAACAATCTGAAAGATCTTATTACGGTGTTTCATCTTCTGGAAATACAGATACTGCAAGCACCATAGTTGTCAATGAGAAGAAATACAATAGCATGCCAGATATCTCGGGATTGTCTATGTCCGCAAGGAATATGCAATTACCCAACAACAAGAGCGGAAACTGGAGCACGTCAACAGGAGGAGGAGGAGGCTATAGCACATCTTATGGTCGATTAAGCAATGAATCATCGTCATATTCTAACTTAGGGTCACGGGGTGGAGTGTCGTCGGGTTATGATGACATTTCTCAATCAAGAGGAAGCTACAGGGATGCATATACTTTGCCACAGAGTGCAACAACAGGAACCGGATCACTATGGTCTAGACAGCCTTTTGAGCAGTTTGGTGTAGCAGAAAGAAATGGTGCTGTTGGCGAAGAGCTCAGAAATAAATCGAATCTGATAAACATAGACAACAATGCTTCTAATGTCAATGCAGAGGCTAAGCTTCTTCAATCGTTAAGGCATTGTATTGTGAAGCTTATTAAACTGGAAGGATCAGAATGGTTGTTCGGACAAAGTGATGGAGTCGATGAAGAATTGATCGACCGAGTAGCTGCTAGAGAGAAGTTTATCTATGAAGCTGAATCGCGAGAGATAAACCAAATAGGTCACATGGACGAGCCAATGATTTCTTCGGTTCCTAATTGTGGAGATGGTTGCGTTTGGAGAGCTGATTTAGTTGTGAGCTTTGGTGTTTGGTGCATTCACCGTGTCCTTGACTTGTCTCTCATGGAGAGTCGGCCCGAGCTTTGGGGAAAGTACACTTACGTTCTCAACCGCCTTCAGGTACGAATAAAAACTGCGCAAATCCGAAACCGAATTTCGCAGTTTGTATTTCTGACATTTATGGATTGTAACAGGGAGTGGTCGATCCAGCGTTTTCAAAGCCACGGACACCAATGACACCGTGCTTCTGCCTTCAGATTCCGTCTAGCCACCAAAGATTGAGCCCGTCTTCAGCTAACGGGATGTTACCACCGGCCGCAAAACCTGCGAAAGGCAAATGCACAACAGCAGTCACACTTCTTGAACTAATCAAAGACGTTGAAATAGCAATCTCTTGTAGGAAAGGTAGGACAGGAACAGCTGCTGGAGATGTAGCTTTCCCAAAAGGGAAAGAGAATTTGGCTTCGGTTTTAAAACGGTATAAACGTCGGTTATCGAATAAACCGGTTTGTATGAATCAAGATGGACCCGGTTCAAGAAAGAACATGTATGGATGATTGGGTTGAAGTCAAACATTGAGAAAGAAGCAGAAGAATCAAAACACTTTGCTTCGTTATTGTGTATTAAGATAAAACAAAAAGTGAAAAATTTCTTGGTTTGATTTCTCTTTTTTATTTCTTTGTAATGTTATGTTGTTTATATATAACATATCATCAATAGAACCATTAGTTAGAAAACCGAATCCTGTTTTGAGTAATTTTGATACAGAATTATAAAATCCGCCGGTTTGAATGATTAAAGAAGATTGGGCTGATATTGAAGTATTAAAAAGCTCTCTTATTGGGCATGAATTGTCAAAATGATTCCGTTTTGTATTTTAACGTACTCACTTCGTGCCGTTTTATCATTACGTTAATGTAATTAAGAAACTACGTGGCGTTTTTACGAAATAAAGATATATATTCGCTCCAAAGGCAGAATTAAAAGTCTCTCTCTGACTCTCTCGAATAATTTTTCTTTTTTTCGCTGTGTCCTTTTGGTGCTTGAAGAGATGACCATGGCAGCGAATTTCACGAGACGGCTGATCGGAAACCGATCTACGGCTACTTCCACCTTCACCAGAGCTTTCTGCTCGTCAACCACTCCGATCACTGCAACTCTCTTCCCTGGCGATGGTATTGGTCCAGAGATCGCTGAATCTGTCAAAAAGGTCTCTCATCCCGAATCTCTTCTTCTGCTCATAATTCTGATTTCTGGAATTGAATGATTTTAGTTTTGGAAATCGGCATAATTTATGCATTTTGTATTGATTCAGGTGTTTACAGTCGCTGGTGTGCCAATTGATTGGGAAGAGCATTATGTTTCGACTGAGATAGATCCTAGAACACAAAGCTTCTTGACATGGGAGAGTCTTGAATCTGTGCGTAGAAACAAAGTTGGTTTGAAAGGTCCAATGGCTACTCCAATTGGGAAAGGTCATCGTTCTTTAAACTTGACTCTTAGGAAAGAGCTGAACCTATATGCCAATGTTAGACCTTGTTACAGTCTTCCTGGTTACAAAACTCGTTACGATGATGTTAATCTCATCACCATTAGGGAAAATACTGAAGGAGAATACAGTGGTCTTGAACATCAGGTTAAGTTTTGCTTGGTTCTAATTCTGTCAAACATTTCGAAGTTAGTTCTTATAGCAGCTGTTTCTGATGTGTTGAACTAATCGTAATAGGTTGTTAGAGGTGTCGTGGAAAGCCTTAAAATCATTACCCGTCAGGCTAGTTTGAGAGTTGCAGAGTATGCCTTTCATTATGCTAAGACTCATGGAAGAGAGAGAGTTTCTGCAATTCACAAAGCCAATATTATGCAGAAAACTGATGGTCTTTTCCTCAAGGTCTGCTCATTTTCTTCTGTGAAGTTCAATTCAACATTAGTTTTTTTACCATATGTTTCATTTCTTTTTGTTTATCAGTGTTGTCGCGAGGTTGCTGAGAAGTATCCTGAGATAACTTATGAGGAGGTTGTTATTGACAACTGCTGTATGATGGTAAGCTACAATTCCAAATCTTCCATTGTTTTTCATTAACTAAGTTAGTGCTCGGAGTTACCTTACAGACTTATATCGTGGAATATGTGAATGTTTATCTTAATTTCTGGTGTCTGCAGCTTGTGAAGAATCCAGCACTTTTTGATGTTTTAGTGATGCCAAATCTTTATGGTGACATTATCAGCGACCTGTGTGCTGGATTGGTTGGAGGATTAGGATTAACTCCAAGGTGAAAACTTTAGCTTCTTCATCTTAAAATACTGTATTATGTATTATGATTATGAGCTCATCATCACAAGTTTTTATAACAGTTGTAATATTGGGGAAGATGGTGTAGCCCTTGCTGAAGCAGTTCATGGTTCTGCACCAGATATCGCCGGAAAGGTTAGTCCCTGAAACATTCATCACTCCTAAAGAACATGTAAACTTCCACCCATTTCAATCGAACTCGATCCAAGCTTTTATCGTTTGATCGATGATATATCTATGTGCCAATGTTAGAGAGATTACAATCACAATTTGTTAAAATCATTCTTCTTCTTGTTCTTCATTTGTTGATGTAGAACTTGGCGAATCCAACAGCTTTACTATTGAGCGGAGTGATGATGTTACGTCACTTGAAGCTCAACGAGCAAGCAGAACAGATCCATAGTGCGATTATAAACACCATAGCAGAAGGAAAATACAGAACAGCAGATCTTGGAGGTAGTTCTACAACTACAGATTTCACAAAAGCAATATGTGATCATCTCTAAACATCATCGTAAAATCTCAATTCTTTCTTAGGGGCTTAAAGTCCTTTATTTTAGCCCCTCTCTAATTCTCGTTTTACGATTTAGAATAAAATAAGCAATTTCTTCTTTATGAGTTTCATTACTTTTGAAGTTGTTGTCTTTTTAAAAAAATATATTCTCTTTGCTGCAAGGCAAGATTTATAGTAGAGGGATGTTTATTTTTTTTGTTTTTTTCTCTGATATTTATCAGAAGAGTTTTTGTTTTCTTGCTTAATCATTTTGTGAACTTTATTAAAAAAAAAGTTTCCTAATTTTCGGTGTCTTCACCTCAATTTTGTCATTACATGTTGCTTCCTTTACATAACTTTCGAGAAAATAAGGATTGGTTATACTATCTCCACTCCTAAAAATAGGATGTTTTAGAGTTGTTATGTAGATTAAAGAAATTAACTTTTTCTTTACTTTATGTTTTATTTTTAAAGTGTTTACAAATAAAATATTATTCTTTTATAAACAAAATTAAATTCTAAAACATCCTCGGGTCCCTGAAAATAATTCATTTTATAAAAACTGACAAAAATAAGAAACTCACATTAATTAGAAGGCATGTGGATGCTTTCTATGTTTGTAATTAATTTTGTAAAATGTCAACATGATTGTATCATAAAATTGGTTGAAATAATAATTTACTCGGCCCACAAAAAAGGAAGCAAAGGAGTCTACCGACACAATAAACATTAAAAATTAAAAACAATTTTTTAAAAAATAAACAATAAACATTAGAAATTGCTATACGTCAACGTTTCGTTTTTCATTTTGATGTTGTATAACGTTTACCATTTTTAATGCACATATGCAACATTTCGATCCACAAATTAATTTTTTATAATACAAATACAAATAACTACGTAAAATAAAAAATAATATATATATATATATATATATAATTTTTTAATCATTTGATCATTATTATTGTAAAGAAAAGTTTAGCCATTTAACATTACCAACTTTTTAGTTAGGCACAGAATAATGTGATAATAGGAGCAATATTTATTTTAAAATAATACATGAAAATTAACTATATATAAAAAATAATAATAACACAAAATGTCGTTGGTGTACCAACTTCCGGTGAACTCTGAGTATATATAATAAACACTGAGCTTCACTCTCCTTCACAAACCAACAGATCTGAATCTCAATCTCTTCTCTATTTCTTCTCAAGTTTCATCATCTTCATGGCTTCTTCTAACTTCGATGGAATCCTTCTCGGAATGGGTAATCCACTCCTCGATATCTCTGCCGTCGTCGACGACGATTTTCTCACCAAGTAAGATCAGATTTCCTCAGATCCCTCTTTTCAAATGTTTCGTTTACTGTATTCGTATTAAACTTCTGTGTTTTTGTTTGTTGTTCTTCGTGATCAGATATGACGTCAAGTTGAACAATGCGATTCTCGCTGAGGAAAAACATTTGCCTATGTAAGCATTTACTTTCTCTCTACTCTACAAAATTTGATTTGATTAGTGTGTTAAGTTTCATGGAATGAGATTGAAAACGTAATGATTTGGTTGATAATGTTAAGAATCTTGATTTAGTATGTTTTGAGTTCAGATTCGTTGTTGAATTTTGGGTATATTTTGTTATTTTTTAGGTATGATGAAATGAGTAGCAAGTTCAATGTTGAATACATTGCTGGAGGTAATTCATCTTTTGTTTCTATTTAACAATCTTGTAAATATTTACTTGCAAATTTGCATTTGATAAGGTTTTGATATATCTATATGATTCAATCCTTTTCTTGAAGGTGCTACTCAGAACTCAATCAAAGTGGCTCAGGTAGATTCTTTTATCCTTCTTATTGTGATTTTCTTGAAGTTAAAAAGTATTGAATAATTTCTAAATCAAGAAGGATTTTTCATTTAATGATTGTAGTGGATGCTTCAAATTCCTGGAGCAACTAGTTATATGGGATCCATTGGAAAGGATAAATATGGAGAAGCTATGAAGAAAGATGCTACAGCAGCTGGTGTTAATGTAAGCTATGTGTCTTGTTCTTCTCTGGTCTTTGGTTTGTCTTTGAGTGTAGTATGAAGTTTCAAGATTTCTAATGAGTTTTTGGTATATTTGTATCAGGTCCATTACTATGAAGATGAATCAGCACCTACTGGAACTTGTGGTGTCTGTGTTGTTGGTGGAGAAAGGTCGCTTATTGCGAATCTTTCAGCTGCAAACTGCTACAAAGTTGACCACCTCAAGAAGCCTGAAAACTGGGCTTTGGGTAAGATTCAATTCATTTCTCATTCTTTTAACAGTTTAGTTTTATGTCTTCATGATCTGATATACCTGTGATCAAATATGTTTTCTGGGTAGTTGAGAAGGCCAAATTCTATTACATTGCTGGATTTTTCCTCACAGTATCGCCTGAATCTATTCAGTTAGTAACTGAGCATGCTGCTGCAAACAACAAGGTACAATACATTTATTTCATCACTCCATGAAAGCTTCTTGTATTAACAGTGTCTACATTTTCACTTATCCTTTAGGTGTTTACAATGAACCTCTCTGCTCCATTCATCTGTGAATTCTTCAAAGATGTACAGGAGAAGTTCTTACCGTAAGCAATCACTGATCTTTCTTATCTATAACAGATTTTGTAATTGCTTAAAAGATACTTAAAATAAAACACACTTTGTGTTTGCTTGGATAGGTACATGGACTTTGTATTTGGTAATGAGACAGAAGCAAGAACTTTCTCCAGAGTTCATGGCTGGGAGGTACTATTATTTCTCTTACTTGGGTTTTGTATCACAGAAACACTAAACCTTCTTCCTATGTTCTGTAATCTATAGACCGAAGATGTGGAACAAATAGCAATCAAGATTTCACAGCTTCCTAAAGCCACAGGAACATACAAGAGAACAACTGTTATTACACAAGGTGCAGATCCAGTGGTAGTTGCTGAAGATGGAAAAGTGAAGAAATATCCAGTAATTCCTCTCTCGAAGGAGAAGCTTGTGGACACTAACGGTGCAGGTATCTATAAATCTCCAACTAATGGTCATAGAAGAAAGCTGATTCTTTGCATAACCAATGAAACTGATACAAAAGCATTTGTCTCTATGTAGAAATGTGATTGTTTGTTGTTGTTGATGATCTTGTGTTTGTAGGTGATGCATTTGTAGGAGGATTCATGTCACAGTTAGTGAAAGAGAAATCGATTGAAGAGTGTGTGAAGGCTGGTTGTTACGCGTCGAATGTAGTGATCCAAAGATCTGGCTGCACTTACCCTGAGAAGCCAGACTTCAACTAATCCATTGGCTTTGATTCAAGAAACTCACTATTATATTTGCTTTGAGTGTTCTTCTTGGGGTCTTATTTTATCAGAAACTTTAATTTAAAATCATTGTTCGTTACTACAAAAGGTTGAGAAAATACCATTTCTTGCTCCTTAGTTGAAAGTATTAAATATGATGATCAATAAGGCTAACTAAAATCAGAGAGATTCTTTAAGAACAATAAAAACCTAAAGTTCATTGATTATACCACTACATTGATATCTGATATTGATTTGTGGGCTATAAAAAAAGTTAAAGTAAAATTAAGATTATATGCGTTATTTCAAATGTCAAACTAATTTTTTTTTTTTTTTTTTTTTAACAACAAAGAGAAAATAAAACTTAAAACATAGTTGAAAGAACAAAATACCAACTTGGTGGTGATAAACCAACATAGGATGATAACACATTTTGTTCTCTAGCCAATATGGCGAGATGATCAACACATGTATTCCAATTCTTTTCCGGTGCACTACTTCAAATTGCGGGACGAGGGTCTTCATGTGATGGATATCAGCTATTTCTGCTGCAAATGCCGACCAGTCGCTTGGATTTTGAAGGAGACTAACTAAGTCGGTTGAATCTGTAACGAATAAAACGCATGTTCTACCCAAGTTCAAGAGACATTTGAATGCCCACATGAATGCAAGCAGTTCCGTATGCAAGGGTGACCTTCCACATCGGATACCCGCACAGCCGAACAAACGAGGTTCAGTTGAGAACTGGACACATACCAACCTATCCCACTTAAGGAATCCTGAATCCCCCTCTTTCCACCCATCAAAAACACATCAGTCCACTGACCTTAGAAAGTCTGCAGTTGGAACCTCTTCCTTAGTAATTATGGGTAAACCCATTGTACCGATACCCGATTGAACGGATAACCATTGTTCTGCTTCTTTTGAGGCTAACTCTATGATGTCAGGTGGTTTCCACATCGAATTACTGAAACACCTTGCGTTTCTTGCTTTCCAAATATACCAAACTATCCAGGGAAAATTTTGGAATTCCTTATTAGAGAGCGCGTTCCCAGCACCCGATAACAGGTATTGTATATTTTCAAAAAGACTATCTGTTGGAAAAATTTCAGTCGGCGTTGGAATTTGCGAGAGAGCCCAACTCTGCAAGGTTGGAGGACAGGTAAAAATGGCATGATTGATTGTTTCCCGGTCAGCACCACAACGATCACAGAGAAAATTTGAACGTAACTTTTGGCTACGTAATCAGTCATTAATTGCGATTGCTCCCGACAAAATATACCAGAGAAAGTGATGTAACTTTGGAGGAGCTGAAAGTTTCCATACTGCAGCACATATAGGTGCTGATGACGGTAACGCCGACCAACCATGTCAAACTAATTCAAAAATGATAAATCAACTTTTAAATTTGCAATAATTAATATGAATAATTATGAGGTTAATCTCTATTTAAAAGATATAGTTTGAGTTTGATGACAAAAAAAAAAAAAAAGAAGAGTATAGTATGTTTTGTTTCTTTTTTTTCTTCTGTTACATAGTATGTTTTGTTTCTTGAACATTAGTTTTTTTAAATATTTTATAAAAGATGTTTTTAAAAAACGTAAGGAAAACAAATATTAATTAGAAAAACATAATATTAATACTTTTTTTTTAGAAAAGTTTGAAAATAAATATTTGACGTGAGATGTTTTTTCCTCTAAGCTAATAAAATAAAAAATGGCCATTGGTCACTCAATTGTGTATATATATTTCATGGTTTAGTCTAGTTATTTATTCATTTGTAATCAAAACATATATAACTAAATTTCTCGAAATTTTTCTAAGTACTATATAAACCTTCTTTCAAGCACATAGCATTTATGGATTTCATAAACCACCCTTTTCCTTTTCTTCTCTTATGTCCAACAATGCGAAAGGAATACCTAGAATATAAACATAAGGACTACATTTATAAGTTAGATTATCTCGAAGTCGATTGTTCCTATTATTCTTACGATATCACAGATCACATATCTTCAAATTCTCACCATCTTCTCCCTCTAATTGGATGCAACAACAAAGAAACCATACCAGACTTGCGAGTTTATCCCTAACAAGCAAAAACAAATTGTGGATCTTGCCAAACTAACACAATAGGTACAACTTATTTTTTTTGCCAAAAATGTGATCGATGGTATCATAAAGAATGTGTTGAATCTGCTCCAGTTTTAAAATATTTTTATCATCCTAAACATTTAGTCAAGTTTTTCCTAATTGTTGGTATATACGATCATTTGAAGCTGGAATGTTCTAGCGTCACAGTCCTTGGAGCCTTAATTTATCGTTGTTCTGTTTGTGAGTTTAATTTGGATCCGGTTTGTGCGAGAAAACCATCAATTATAAAAAATTTAAAACGCATGAACATACTCTACACTATTTTCCAAGAAAACCCTATTTAATTTTCGATATATGGGAGAGGATTCTAGTGAGTTCATAAATGATGCATCTACTTACCACGCGTCATAAAAGTGTTTCGTCGTAAACATCATCTTTCTTTTAATTTGGGAATTGAAGCCTTTAGTTCTCTCTCTTCTCGAAAATGGTCTTGTTGGGTTTGTCACAAAAAAATGACGAACATTATGGTGCATATTCTTGCATGAAAAAAATTTGCATTTACGTAGTTCATTTCAATTGTGCAACAAAACAATTCATGTGGGATGGAAAAGACTAGAAAGAGAATTCGAAGAAGTAAATGAAAGTATCAAGCCATCATTTGAGGAGATAAGTGGTGAGATTATACGACATTCTAGTCATCTAAACATCTCATAAAACTTAAAAAATATAATAATGTATGTTACAATGAAGAAAAATATTGTCAAGCGTGCATAGTTCTTATATATGATGGTAAAGCTTATTCATGCATGGAATGTGATTATGTTTTTCATGAAGCTTGTGTCTATCTTCCTCGTGTAAAAAAACATGCATTACATGTCCATCCACTTACTCTAGAGCCATCACGTACAAAAATCAGTTGTAGCATATGTGCTTGTCACTCCTTCGGTTTCAAATATATATGTTACAATATCGATTGTTACAACTTGAGTTTTGACGTTAGATGTGCTTCTATAGATGAGCTATACCAACATCCATTTGATAAGCATTCTTTGTTCTTATCGTCACGAAGCATATGTTCGATTTGTCATCAAGAAGTATATGAAATATTATAATGCTACAAATGTGATAACTCGGAAGAAAAATTCGGCTTATGTTATGGGTGTGTCACTCTTCCATATAAAATGAGATTAAAAAATGATGAACATTTATTAACAATGTCACATGAATACAACGATTATACTGGTGTGATTATTGTGAGGACACAATTCATACATTTAGAGGATTCTATAGTTGCAGTGAATGTGAAGTCACAGTACATATCAAATGTTTATTTGGAAATAATTTGTATATGAATCCTGGTTCAAAAATAGAAATAAAAAGAGAGGAGTTTGATATTGTTCTAAAAATTGCTCTCACTCGAACCATTTGCAAAAGATGTTTAAAACGTTGCGATGACAAAATATTGTTGAATAGAAGACATCATTGTATGCCGCTAAAGTATGAAATATAAAGTTGTTATAATTGGATGTAACTTGCAATGAAAAAAAAATATGTGCTATAAAGTTTTAGATATATGGCGTAAGTATATATATATATATATATATATATATATATTTATATTGCGTAAGCTTACAGTGGAAATATGAACTAATGTTTAAAGTTGATTGGTATTAAAAATGTATATGTTGTCAAGAAAATACAGATTTTCTGACTGACATATGTTGTATGTGGTATTAGTAAATTATATTTAAAATTATTGATATATGATAAAATTTATTTGAAAACCAGTAATATATTAGATTAAATTAAGGTAATGGATAAAATGTATTGTAACAAAAAATCATAATTTTGTATAGTTTTTCTCCTGCAGATATAATTTTCTATAACTTAATAATATAAGATAACTACAATAAATGAAAAAATAATAGGAACAATTTTAAAAATCTTTTAAATATATTCTAAGAAATTAAGTAAAAAATATATTTACATACAGCATGAGTAGTTAGATAAAAATAAAAAAATAAAAGGACATAACTCAAATTACCCAATTAACTAGACAACTACAACAAATTATAGCTCACAGCTCGTGCTTCCAGTAATGTTATTAAGCGTCTTCTACTTCCTTTTGGTGACGTCACCACAAATGTACACGACATCAAGATAGTAGCGGTTGCACACTTCAAAAATTTCCTTCAGGCAATCGACAACATCACTCCTATCCCATACGCAACTCTATCAGAGCTTCTCTTCTATCGTTGTCCTCCTGAGGCGCTCTCGTCCTTAGTGGCACCGGTCCTCGCCTTAGAGATACAGTCCACAATTTTTTCTATGCCAGCTAACAAGGCTCCTGGCCCCAACGGCTACATGACAGAGTTCTTCAAAGCTGCCTGGCCCATTCTCGGTGGTGACTTTATTACTGCGGTTCAGTCTTTCTTTTTCTACGGTTTCCTTCCAGCTGGTGTCAATGCCACTTTGATATCGCTCATTCCTTAAGTCGATGACCCACAAATAATGAAGGACTATCGGCCATATCTTGCTGCAATGTCATATACAAAGTCATCTCCAAAATCCAGGCCAACCGTCCCAAAGCCTACCTCCATGACTTCATCCAACCAAATCAGAGTGCCTTTTTTCAAGGCCGCCTCCTGCTTGAAAACGTTCTGCTTGGTTCTGAAGTAGTCAAGGACTACCACAAATCAACTCTTTCCCCACGATTTACTCTCAAGCTGGATATTTCTAAGGATTTTGACACTATTAATTGGAATTTTATTATGTTGGTGTTGTAGGTTATGGGGCTTCCTGACAGGTTCATTCACTGAATCCGCCTATGTATCTCTACTGCTACTTTCTCCGTTGTGATCAATGGTGAATCAACTGGCTATTTCCCTAGCCGTAGAGGCATCAGACAGAGTTGCGCTCTCTCACCCTACCAATATGTTATCGCCACTAATGTTCTATCTACGCTCCTTAATAATGTTGCTTCATCTGGTTTATTTGGTTTTCATCCTCATTGTCAAAGCATTGGTCTCACTCACCTTTTTTTTGAAAATGATCTTCTGATTTTGTTTGATGGGGCTCTAACATTGCTGCATGGTATCCTTCAGGTCATGGATTCTTTTGGAGCTGCCTCTCATCTTCATATCAACATCTCCAAATCCTCCATCTACGTTCTTGGTAACCCTCACTCTTCCCTTCGGCAGTATCTAATGGATAGATGACTCCAACTAGATTCCCTTCCGGTTTGTTACTTGGGTTTACCATTAACAACTAAGAGCATAATCGTCGCTGACTATGTGGCACTCATTGATCGGATACGTACTCGTATCACCTCTTGGTCAGCTAAGTTGCTATAATTTGTTGGTCGTCTTCAGCTCATCAACTCAGTCATCATAAGCACGACCAACTTCTGGAAATCCGCCTTTCGTCTTCCCAAACACTGTCTTCATGTCGTCTACAGTCTATGTAGTAACTTTCTTTGATCAGGTACTGCATCTAATCAGAATATGTCAAAACTTTGTTGGAATGATGTTTTCAAGCCAAAAGATGAGGGAGGACTTGGTATTCGTCGTCTTGAGGACACATCCACAGTCTTTACTATGTCCCTCATTTGGCGTTTAATGTTAAACACTACTTCTCTTTGGCGTGCTTGGACCCGATAGTACCTTCTTCGACAGTACCTTCTTCGGAACACTACCTTATGGAATACTCCGATTACATCACGAGGCTCTTGGATGTGGCAGAAGCTACTCAAGCTTCGTCCCCTAGCAATCTAATTCTTACGCATAGCTGTCCACAATGGCTCCTCAACCTCATTTTGGTTTGATCCTTGGATCCCCTTTGGCTCTTTAATTGTGCTTGCAAGAGATATAGGGATTCAGCTAGGTGTTCCCCGTTTAGAAACTGTCTCAAACTTTTCCATAAACGCTACCTGACATATTTAGATTTCTTGTATTCCGAGATTCCGCAAGCTCAGAGACAATGTCTGCGATCTTCCTACACCAAATTTTTCCTCGGGGTGAGGATACTGCTGTTTGGCGACACCTCAATGACGAGTACAAAAATCACTTCTCCTCAATTGTTACCTCGCAGCAGATATGAATTCACTCCCCTAAGCAAATCTGGTTTTCTACAATGTGGTTTGCGCAGTCTATTCTCTGTTGTGCGTTTATCTTTTAGCTTGCTGTTCTTGATAGGTTATCCACATATAATCGAATGAGAACATGTGATCATCATCAACCCTGTAGGTTATGTGGTGAACCATATGAGACTAGAGATCACCTATTCTTCGCCTGCCTTTACTCATTCACCATTTGGAGTTCACTTGTCACTCCATTGTCTCACCGCCGTACAAGCCCGGACTGGTCTACAACCCTTTCTTCCTTGTGTCTTCACTCCCTATCTCATATCGACCGATTTCTCCTCCGCCTCGTCTTCCAAGCCACCATTTACTACCTTTGGAGAGAGCAGAACAATCTCTCTCATGGAAAACCTTCGTGCAGCGTAATTGCACACACCATTACAGCCATATTAGTCATCTCCACATGCCTAGGCTCATCACCAGCTCTTGCCATGCTTTCCCTGTCTATTGTTGCTCTAACATTGTTGGTATAAGGTCTGTACTCTTTTTCCAGATGTTGGTTTGTCCCACTGAGTTTTCTAGCATCAGATTTTAACGAGGCAACCTTATATCACCGCAACAATACGTCCATTTGGATTTTTCTTCAAATCACTTATGTAAGTTGCTTTGTTGTTCATCTCTTTGTAAGTAAACATTCATTTTGATATGTAAATTTAACATTTCATCAAAAATTATAGCTCAAATTTTTTTTGTTTAATTCATGATTAGTATGCTATCAATATTAGCTTATATAAGACAAACTTTTTATACTCTCTAACACTGGAAGCAAAATATAGCCAATGGTAAAAAAATTTAGATGTTAATCGTGTATATATATATATATATATATATTTAACTCATAAAATTCATTCAAAATATGATTAACTTTCGTAATAGGTTTGAGAACTAATAAGATATTAAAAAATGATTGCCACATTCTCTCTCTCTAAAACTAAATATTCTCTCTCTAAAAATAAACACTCTCACCTCTCTTAATCTTTGGTTTATGATTTCTTTTGTTCTTGCGGCCGGCGCCGATCCTGTGTAAATACCTCTGTAAATACTATTTTATTGTTTCTTTTTTGTCATCATAGCCGACAATCTTCCTCCTCTACTTCCTTGAACGACGCCAGCGACGCCTTGGTTGCTCTTCGACATTTCATATTCCCAACATGCATTTACTTGGGCGATTGCTATCGTCTATGACCCTTTATCGTGGTGAAGATTTAATCACTTTGTGCTTCAACCCGAAACCAACATTTGAGTAGTGTCAAATCCAGCATATCTAACTGTTCTGAAGTTTGTATGTCCCAAATCTGGTGGGAGATAGAAAAAATTTGATGGTGTGGTGGCGGTCTGATGTTTTGGGGGTGGACGATCTAGTTTCAAGTTGCACGGCTGTTATTCTTTATGGCAAAAAACTCAGGCAAACTCGGCCCAAGATCTGGCTTTTCGATCATCGAAAGGCCTGGGGCAACACTTCTTTGGCCATCTCTGACGGTATTGTGGCTGAGGATCGGTGGCGAAATTTCGTCGGCCTATGCGTCTATATCAAATCGGTTGCATGCCAGAAATGTGGCGCTCCTTTGCTTCCCAAGATCTTTTGCACCATATTCTCCTCTTTTGGTGCTTTGGACCTTTTGGGTTTTAAGACACATATGGGCCATCTGCAGGGAAATTGGCTCCTTTTTTGTTATTCTGTTTATGAGTTCATTTCATTTTGTAGTGTTTTTTATAATACTTCCAAATATGTCAACTTATTCGTTTTAGGTATAAACATGCAACTCTTAGGAAGAAAAGACCACCCACGTTATTCTCCGAGTCGGCATTGTTCCGCGTAAAAGAGATTAGGGGTTCTCCCATTACGGGATTGATTATCCCCTTTTTAAGGAGTTTTAGTAGTTTTGAATTAGTATTAGTAAATATTATAGTTAATGTTCACCTCGTGTTAAGGTCAGTCACCTAAGTTGGGTTTGTAATTCACCGAGTGGGATTAGCTTTACTCTCTGATGGGTTATACTGTTTATGATTTAACACAATTAAGTTGACAAAAAAAACTTTCATAATAAGTTTCATCCAATCAGACATTACATGAAAATAATTAAACCAAAAGCTGAGAGATTGCTTACGTAAGACGTTAGCGCATCAGCTGCCAAATTCTCACGACACAAAGCTCATTGCTCGAAAGCCTATAATTGATCCTTGATTTCCAAGGCTATTGGGACTAAGCCATTCTTTCATGTTCAAGATTTTCGTGATGAGGTCCTTAGCATATATTATAAACTCAATCATGGTGATATGCAAGGCTTTCACGCGATCGATAGCCCATCTTAGTGTCATGGCTTCGCTAGTTAACGCGATTACTTGACCTGAGAATGCCATCGCTACACAATTCCAAAACATATCTCCTCGCGTTATCATCCATCTCAATTCACTTGTCGATGCTTGGTATTTCCATGCTCCTTCAACGAGACACTGGATTTTATCACCTTCTTCAGGAAGGGTATTCGGTGACCAAAATCTGGCCATTATTGGCGGCGCCAAAATAGAGTTTGAGCGTTGATTCCGCTTTATGGAGTTCTCTGATGTTTTCCAGTTTATTTCATCTTCCTGGGGTAGTTTGATTTTCTTTCTTGGTGATAAATCAACTCCTTTAAAGCAAAAATCATTCCTAGCTTTCCAAATTTTTCATAGGACCTCTGGAATCAGCCTGCGAATCTTGTCAAGATGTTCACTAGACCTTTTTTATCACAACATGACATAGTTGACGTATATCGGCGAGGCTAAGGTTACTGATAGTACCGAAGCTACATTCGCCAATGTCCAGATTAACCTAGCAAAAGGGCACATGAACGATATGGGATAAAGGCTCCGAATGGGAGACGCGGGGCGGGGCGATTTTTGACGTTTGCGGAGCGGATTTAGACAAAGTCACCATTCAACCTAAATTGGTATTTGCGTGGCGGATTTGTACCAAAAATAAAAAAAATTCTTTGGTTACAAAAAAATAAAGCGGATTTGGTAAGATATTAGCTAAAATGGTGCGGTTCAAGTGCGGTTCAAGTGCGGTTCAAGTGCGGATTTGGTTTGTTGCTTTTTGTGTAACACTCTAAAATATTAAAAGTATCTAGAATAAATTAATAATTAGTATAGTATATATGTAATATTTTTAAGTTTTATGTTAATATCACTATTTACTTTTGTACTATTTAATTTTTTAAAAATATTTTATTTCAAAAATACAATAAATTTAAAATAGATTTAGGACATTTAAATCCTAAAACCTTAAAACTAAACACTAATTGTTTCAAAATCAAACTCAAACTCAAAACTTTACTATTCAAAACCAATTCCGCATCGCAAGTAACGTTACCATTCAAAAACAATTCCGCACCGCTTATTTTTATGAACCGCACTTGATCCGCTTTCTACAAAATCTACATCACCCCGCTAATTTTTGTAGGGACCGTAAAACCGGATTTAGTTAAAAACCAAATTTAAAACGTTTAACAATCTTAAACCGAACAGAGTCGAGTTGAAATTCTTTCCTTAATTCTAAAAATTGCCCGTAGTAAGACGGTTTACCGCAATTTAATAATCCCATGGTACAACCGTTCAATATCTTTATTAAGCCTTACCCTTAATAAAGCCTATCGACCTTAGTCTATATGAATACTCCCGAGACTTTG
>OVBE01004874.1:4636-22893 GCA_900406425.1 Iberis pinnata | reverse complement strand
CGAGAGTTAGGTCTGGATATTGCTTAGTTTGAGATCATCTATCAAGATATTGAATTTCGTTGTTTATGAATCTCTTGTCTACGGATTAGCTCTTGCATGAGGTATGTTCGGCATCTAGGTAGATCAAGAAGAATCACTGGTCAATTATCCCTATCCTCAGGAACTGTTTTCTTTAATTGCATTTTTAGAACCATCTTTTTCTCTGTTTTTAGATTACTNTAGTTTTCTGAGGATAGGGTAGATTAGAATTGAACCCTTGAATCCCCTAAATGTTTAAGCTTGATTGTTCATTTTCCCTTCTGTTTCATTGCTTTTAATGCCTATTTCTCTCTAATCAATCGAAATATGATCTTAGACATTTCCGCACCCAAAAGGTCTCTGATGAAATGTCTGAACAATGTGATTTTAGAGATTTACATTTCTAGGCCAAGAGATTGGTTGTCTAGGGTGCTTATTGACTTTGACAAATTTTTTTTTTCATGCATGCTAGGTAGTGTTCTGTTAACCAGAGTTAGGTCTGGATATTGCTTAGTTTGAGATCATCTATCAAAATATTGAATTTCGTTGTTTATGAATCTCTTGTCTACGGATTAGCTCTTGCATGAGGTATGTTCGGCATCTAGGTAGATCAAGGAGAATCACTGGTCAATTATCCCTATCCTCATGAACTGTTTTCTTTAATTGCATTTTTAGAACCATCTTTTTCTCTGTTTTTAGATTACTTGCTGTTTACTCCTTAGTTTTCTTTTCTGCATGATAGCTTTTATGTTCTGTTTTTATTTCCAGTTTTTTCTGTTTGTTTAGGACTATTAGTTATCCTTTTTATTTACTTGACTTGAATTAGTAGACCCATTTGCATCTAGAGTGGTTAATAACCACACTTGATTGGATTGACACTTATTATACTTCAATGACATGATATGTAATAGGAATTTACACGTAAAAACATTACTATCAATTTGGTGTTGTTGCCGATTGGGTGTTTGTTTGTTACATTTTGAATTTTAGATCTATTGAGATCAAGTTCGTTTTCTACATTTTCACTAAATGCTAATGTAAATATGAAAACAAATGTAACTGCCATTAATTACAATTTCTATATCTATAAATTTAATATAAAAGCAAACTATAGCTAATGCTTAAACGCTACATATAGTTAATATTATTTATATAAACACAACATCTAGATGCAATATCTTATGTCGATCCTCTAATATCGTTTGGGGTAAGAAAAATCAAGATCATATTGTAGCAAAAGGACCAGAGAGTGCACGAGACTTGGGGGAGCCAAAAGGATAAGAAGATAGACCTTGGCCAAAACCTATGTATCAAGTTCAACAATCAGAAGGTAAGAATATTGAAAAGAAAGTGGATTTTGAGAACCTAGAGAGAGTTGCAACTGGTTCAGAATTGGCACCCAATTTGGTGAAAGCGGCTGAGAATTCAAGGATAATGTTATCATATTTTGATATGGATGATCTTTTAGGTGGCATCGATGAAGAGGAGATGAAAGAATGTTCTAATTTGCTGGAAGAGTTGGAACAAAATCAGGATATGGTGGGTAATGAGGATAATGGGGCCAAAGTGGTAGATTCAGAGCTCTCAGATTCAACCGAAGGTATGTCACGTCTCTTTCTTGCAAAGTTTTGTAAAGAGAATTTGGTTTCAAAGGAAAAATCTGGAAAAAGGAGGATATTAATGTACGGACTAGGGTTGATAAAAAAAGTAAGGCTATGATGTCACAAACAAGAGGAGTTGTAGGTCGTAATAAGATTCACTTATTGGCTTCTCCTAGAAAGCGATTGTTAGCAAATATTTATACTCGGATTGTTCCAGGTACTAGCTTGCAAGGTGAGAATGAGGTGAAGGGAAGACTGATTCATCAGAAGAATAAAAAGGGATGGTGGCTCTCCCAAAATCACCGGCTCAAACGTGAAAATTTTAAGTTGGAACTGTCACGGTCTTGGTGCGGACATGACATGAGATTTCTTGAAGGACCTATGGCGGAAGGAGAAACCATATATTATCTTTTTATCGGAAATGAAGCATTGTAATAATTTTTTAGAAACTTTTTGGATTACTCTTAAGTTTAATAATTTGTTTATGGTGGACCCGTGTGGTTTGAGTGGCGGTTTAGCCATTTTTATAATAATAATGAATTTGGTTTGATTTTTTTACAAGCTACAAATCGAATAATAGATACAAAAATAAATCATGGTTATAAAACTTTGTTTATTACTTTTGTATATGGGGATCTAGTGGTAAAATATAGAGATTTAACTTGGTAGTCTTTATCTCATATACGATCAACACGTTTTGATCCGTGGTTAATGATTGGAGATTTTAATGAATTAACCAGAAATCATGAGAAACAAGGAGGTCTTGTGAGACCTTTATCATCATTTATACATTTTAACACAATGATCCATCATTGTGGTAGCTAGAATTTCCGTTTTATGGGGATCAATTTTCTTGGCGAGGCTCATGTAGGAATAATCAAAAAGTTAGGTGTAAGATGGATCGTGCCATCGTTAATGAGGAATGGCATGGGGTTTATCATCATTCTCGGGTATATTATTTAGAGAGGATTGGCTCAGAAAACAAGCCAATCATGCTAACATCATTGCGGTCTATTTGTCAATATAGGCGTGATAGATTGGTCGATGCTGTGGTGGCAGGTTGGAATCGATCACGTAATTTTCAGAGGGTCAGTATAGTGGAAAAATTGAGAATTGTCGAAATTCAATTTCTTGGTGGCAAAAGAACAATGTTCCGCATACTCAGGTTATGATGAATGTTTTAAAGCAAAATCTTGAAGAGGCAAAGAATGATGATTTATCTCCAGGAGAAATTGCTAGTATTACTGCGAAGGTGAAAGAGGCTTACCAGGATGAGGAATTATATTGGAAGCAGAAGAGTCAGGATCTATGGTTGAAAAAAGGGACAAAAATACTAAATATTTTCATGCATGTACGAAACAACATAGGGTGCAAAATAGGATAATTGGGCTTTATGGGACGAATGATCATTGGGAAGCATCTGAGGAGGGAATCGAAAGGATAGCTACCAAATATTTCACAGACCTTTTTACAAGGTCTGTATCACGAGATTTTAGTGCAACGATAGAGGTGATATCTCTGACTATTTCAGAGGAGAAAAATTTGGGGCTGATAAGAGAGATAACAGAGGATGAGGTTCGGTGTGCACTTTTCGCAATGCATCCATAAAAATCACCGGGTCCGAATGGTATGACAACCTTATTTTATCAACTATATTGGGGTTTAATTAAAGACGACCTTACCAAAGTCTTAAGTGATTTCTTCCCTTCAAGTTGTTTTGATGCGAGGATAAATAGAACAAACATTTGTCTTATCCCAAAAGTTGGTAATCCAAAGCGAATGACAGAGTTACGTCCAATTAATCTTTGTAATTTTATCCATAAGATTATATCAAAGGTACTTTGCTTGAGAATGAGACAAGTGTTGCCAAAGATAATTTTAGAGACACAATCAACATTTATACTAGGCAGACTGATCACAAACAATGTTATAATTGCACAAGAAAAGTTTCATGGGCTTAGGACAAATAAACCGATAAACGAGGAGTTTGTTGCCTTTAAAACGGATATGAGTAAGGCTTATGATCGAATAGAATGAGATATTCTGAAGGCAGTACTTACCTGGTTTGGTTTCAGTTCAATATGGGTTTCATGGATAATGTGGACCGTGAGGTCCGTCTCTTATCAAGTTTTGTTAAATGGCCAAGCAAAATGCCATATTATTCCTCAACGGGGTCTCCGACAAGGAGACCCGCTGTCTCCATATCTTTTCATTATTTGTACAGAGGTTCTAACTGTGAACATAAAAAAGTCAGAGCGGGAAGGGAAAATTTCTGGGATTAAAATTGCTCGTGATAGTCCACCAGTCTCCCATCTCTTGTTTACGGATGATAGTCTTTTCTTTTGTAAACCAAAGAGTGGACAATGTAAGGAGGTTATGGATATTATTACTAATATGGTCACGCCTCGGGCCAACAGATTAATCTCGAAAAATCGTCGGTGTGTTTGGGAAGAAGATTAAGGATGACATAAATCATCTTGTCAAATGTGCATTAGGTATTATGGCTGAGGAAGGTATGGGCTCATATTTGGGGATACTGGAAAATCTGACAGGATCAAAGAGTAATGTTTTTGATTACATACACAAGAGACTACTGGGATGGATTAATGGTTGGGAAACTAAATTTCTATCGAAGGGTGGTAGAGAGATCTTAATAAAATCAGTTGCTTTGGCCCTACCCTCTTATATCATGTCTTACTTTCAGCTAACAAAAGGTTTACTAGACAAGCTTACAAGTGCAATTTCTAAATTTTGATGGAGTTCAAATGGCAGGGATCATGGTATTCATTGGGTTAATTGGGATAAATTGTGTTCGATAAAGAAAAAGAAGGACTAGGTTTCTGATCACTAGAAAATTACAATCTAGCAATGTTAGCTAAACAATATTGGTGAATTATTCATTTTCTGGAATCCTTAGTTTCTCGGGTTCTCAAAGGGAGGTATTTTAGAATTGTACACCCGCTGAAAGCAAAAAATCCTTACTCTTCGTCATTTGCATGGAAGAGTATTTATGCATCTCGCGGATTATGAAAAAGAGGGATGCGATTAGGGTTAGGTTTGGGAAAAGATATTTCAGTGTGGCAGGATCCCTGGATGTTAGATACACTTCCANAAAAAATCCTTACTCTTCGTCATTTGCATGGAAGAGTATTTATGCATCTCGCGGATTACGAAAAAGAGGGATGCGATTAGGGTTAGGTTTGGGAAAAGATATTTCTGTGGCAGGATCCCTGGATGTTAGATACACTTCCACGACCGACAAATGGTAAAGGGAAATTTTTGGTCCCGTTTCTTAAGGTTAATCAGTTGATTGATCCACGGACAAGAACATGGGATGTGTCCTTACTTAATGATTTAATGGATCCTGATGACATACAATTGATAAGAGATATGTATATCAAGCAAGTATTGCGGCCAAACCCAATATGATGACATTTTACAAAGTCGGAAAAATACATAGTTAAGTCTTGCTATTGACTAGCTACTAAATTGGCTCAAGAATGGGTATATGAACCGATTATTACGACCCTCCAAGCTCAGGTGTGGAGTATATGAGAGTCACCAAAGATTAAGCATTTCCTCTGGCAAGTATTGTCGGGGTTAGTTGCGGTTATTCATAATTTGGTTCGGAAAAGAATTCAGTGTGAAAATGTCTGTAAGAGGTGTGGTGAAAATGATGAGACCATTAATCATGCTCTCTTCAAGTGTCTGAAATCGACTCAGACGTGGGAGATATATGATATTCCTCTAAGGATAGGGGAATTTCCCCAAAATTATTTATATGAGAATATGAACTTTCTTCTACAGGGGAAAAACCGTTCAGAGGGACAAAGTTCTGATACTTATTCTTGGATTTTATGGTCAATTTGGAAAGCACGCAATCTTATGGTATTCCAAGGTGAAAGTCAATCTTCAACAGACACTTTAACTAAGGCGTTATAAAAAAAAAACGATCATGGGAGGAAGCTCAAATGTCTCCACTACCAGTAGTAATTATCCCTACTCCTCAAGTAAGAGAAGGTCAGAGAATAAAGTGTCAAATCGATAGATCTTGGAAGGCAACCGCTACGAAGTCTTGGTTAGGTTGGTTCTGCATTTCCGAAGCTTCATCAACAAAGCAAGTAGGAGCCAAAAGCATCCATCAGAGTATTTCACCATTACACGCGGAGTTGGAAGCTTTAACTTGGGCCATACAGAGTTGTATCGACTATAGGTTGGAGTGTACCGAGTTTGAATCTGATAACGCAAAATTCGTATCCATGATCCAATCACCCGAGCAGTGGCCAGCTTTCTACAATTGGCTTCATGCCTTTGAGATTCTCGCTCCTCTTTGCCTTCTTTTACCATTTCTCTTATTTCTCGCAATTGTAATAAAAAGCGGATTGTCTTGCTTNGAGTTGGAAGCTTTAACTTGGGCCATACAGAGTTGTATCGACTATAGGTTGGAGTGTATCGAGTTTGATTCTGATAACGCAAAATTCGTATCCATGATCCAATCACCCGAGCAGTGGCCAGCTTTCTACAATTGGCTTCATGCCTTTGAGATACTCGCTCCTCTTTGCCTTCTTTTACCATTTCTCTTATTTCTCGCAATTGTAATAAAAAGCGGATTGTCTTGCTTGTTCAACAAGAATTTCTCTTATTGACCGATCTTTTGTAAATTTCGATCCTCCTGGATGGGCAACTATTTCCGGAAGATGGATAACTCAAAAAAAATTTTAGTTTGGTTGAAAAAAATACGATATCTTAATAACTAAATAAATAAGAAAAAACGAAATTATTTCAGNTGTTCAACAAGAATTTCTCTTATTGACCGATCTTTTGTAAATTTCGATCCTCCTGGATAGGCAACTATTTCCGGAAGATGGATAACTCAAAAAATTTTTTAGTTTGGTTGAAAAAATACAATATCTTAATAACTAAATAAATAAGAAAAAACGAAATTATTTCACTGACATCGAAATTTTAGTTTAAACAATATAAACTATTATTCCTAAATTTATGTTGTTTCTATTAGTAGGTTTTTATCTAAAAGCTATTTGTAAATATAAAAACGAATATAATTGCAATTAATTATAGCATCAATATATAAAAACGAGCTATATCTAAATGTTGCATCTAGCTCATATATTTGAACCCATTATCTAGATACAATATCTAGTTAGCAAACAAATATAATCTAAATCCGAACAGGGAAAAAAAGAAAATTGTTTCACTAGACCTTAGTTGCATCATCCACCATCATCATGTCAAACTACTCTCATAGATACTATCTGACTATTTAGCCCTTCTAATATATGAGACAAAGCTAGAGAAGAACTCAAGGGTAAAATCGGAAATATCTTCCAGAAAAAAGGGTTAAAGATTTTCTTACCAGAACAGTGTGTTGTTGTTGTTTTTAGATCGAATTCAATTTTGATCAATCGAAAGAGTTTTGTTGTTTTGCTTCTATTCGATTCTTCTTTTTGTGTTTCGTTCTTCTTCCCTGAGCATACGAAAACAGATTTTTTTGTAATCTCATATTAGGGATTGCAAAAAGGAAATTACACAGAAGCATTCGTCTTCGTCATTACAATAAGAAGAGATTGAAAAAAAGAGAGTCAAAGTTTAAGCAAAGCCTAAAGCTTTTTGCTTCTTCTTCTTCTTTTGGGGATTTTCTTATTGATTTCGTTTTACGCTCTTTTCCTTCTCTCTCTAATCTCTTTCAACCTCTCGTTCTTTAGATTTCCCCTTTTTTTCAGAAACCCTCAATTTCTTCAAAGCTTTAAGCTTTTTGTTCCAATCTCTTCCTTGATTCGTCAAATCTCTTGTTTGTTAACGTTTTTCTCATCTGGGTCGAGCTCGGTTTTTGTGGAATTTGCTATCAAAACCCTAACTTTTGTTTTGGGGGTTGGACTCTGGATTGTGGAGGAGTTATCTGGAGCTCTCTGATTGGTTAGTTTTCGATTTGAAACCTATCTTATGGATTAAGATGCTTACGTAGTTCGATTTGGTAATTTTGATTATAAGGATTGTTTTATAGCTCATATGCTTCTAGTTGAAAAGATTTTGGTGTGCTTATAGATAGATTTGTTGTTCTCTTTCTTTCTCTAGTATGTGGCTAGAAAGAAGACCGATTGATTTGTGTTCTTGGATTAGTTTATAATTACTGTTTGGGTGTAATTAAGCCAAGCTTAGAGTTCCACTTGAAGTGATGTATGTTAGAAGGACGTTTCAGGTTAGAGAATGTGGTTCTTGTTTAGACGATTTAGTATATTGAATGTTAAATTCAAGTTTTTCACAAAACTCTTAAAATCTATCTTCAAGAGATAATTTCGTTGTCATCGGTTGTGTTATCGGATTAATGATTTTAAAATTTTCGTTGGAATCATAGTATTATTTGTTTAATGATTCATTGTGGATTTTGAAAAATGCAAAGAACTAAAATCGAAGATAAATCGTGTTATTTCAGAGTCTAGTATTTATGAATTTATAAATCCATTAAAAAGTTTAAACCAATAACAACTCCTAAATATGTAGATGTAATGTTTCATTTCTTGTTTTTATTTTTGTTTTATGGGATCAATGTAAGTTTAAGACTGGTGGTCATTTTAATGTATCAGGTTGTTGTTTGCATCAATGCGGTTGCGCTGGCGTCAGTGCTAATAAGTTTATGCTGTAAGGAGGGATTGCAATATAAAAGTGGAAGCCCCGTGAAAAAGTTCGCTATGGTTCTTATTTTGTTATATTGATGGCAGAACCATTATGCCGGTTATAGTTTGGAGAAATGCAAAGGTATCATCCTGCTAACTGCAATAGTGCAGTAAACAACAGCACTATTGGTGGTGCATCTGCTAGAGACTCAGGTCGAACTGATTCTTCTTCCATTGGAAACTACTCACTTAACTCCAGGCAAGTCGGTTTAGAAAGAAGTCCTTTCATTGTATTTGATATGTTGATACACTTGAAGACCCGTGAAAATCTTTTTCTTTTTTGTAACCTCAGGAGGCCACCACCATTGACACCGTACAAGTTGAAATGCGAAAAGGATGGTCTAAGTTCCCGGTAATTCCTCTTTGACATTATTCCGTGGAACGCTTGTTTAATGCATGTGGTCTTTGACTCTTTTCCGTGATCTTGATTTACTTTGTCTCGAACGTTTGCAGACTAGGACCGCCTGATTTTCATCCTCCAACATCAAGTTCCTCTGAAGAGAATCTGACTAAAGAGTATGTTCAGTTTGGATACAAGGAAACTGTTGATGGACTTAAGGTGCGAATCATCTTAACTTAGTTATGTTTTTTCTTATGCCATTAAATTCCAGAAAGCATAATTTTATTGATATGTTTGCAATAGATATAACAATCTCATTTTGGACCAACGTCTACATTATTTTCGTACAAATGCTCGACAGAAAGTAGATTGTACTGATGATTTCTTCAATATAGTTCAATGGGATGCTTAAAACACTAAAAGTCTGTATTCTTACGAGTTTCTTCTTTTCTGATGTTAGAGATTTTAATTCCATACTCCAATAGTTTTTGTCGAATTAATATCGATCTTCTAATTGATATATTTTTTATCCCTTTGGCCTCCATAGGAAGCAGAAGAGATTGTATTAACCCAGGTTCATACTTTCTCAAAGCCTGTTGTTCTAAAGTGCAAAGAGGTATGGTTCTTGAGACTGTAGATAGGTCTTGATCTCTATTAGAGTTTATTTGTGTTCACATAAAAATTAATTCATCTTCTATCATGCAGGCTGTAAGAAAGTGTCTTAGAGCTATCAACGAGTCTCGTGCGCTGAAACGCAAGGTAGTTAAGAGATTCTTAGACTTGATTCGTTTAACTTAAAGCATGCTCTTTGTGCAGAATTTCCGGTTTCATAACCAAACAAATGGCTTATGATTTAATATTTGTATTTAATTGGCAGGCTGGTCAGGTTTATGGTGTGCCTCTCTCTGGTTCGCTTCTATGTAAGCCTGGATTTCCAGAACAAAGATCATGTGGAGAGGATACAAAGAAAAAATGGATCGAGGTACTGTGGCATATCATTAAGCACTACTAGATCTTCTTAATCTCGAATACTTAACTTGTACTTACGATCGTTTCTTTTTTCTCAGAGTTTATCACAGCAGCACAAACGATTGTGTTCTTTGGCTGATAACATTCCTGGCTATAGAAGAAAAGCCTTATTTGAAATTCTTATAAGGAACAATGTCCCATTACTAAGAGCTACTTGGTTTATAAAAGTTACTTATCTCAATCAGGTATGTTGTTGAGCAATAACTTGATTATTTTTAGTTGATTTCTTTGGGTTTTGGAGTAGAACAAGTAATTGCTTCGAACCTGCAGGTGAGACCTAGTTCTGCTGCTATCACTTTAGGAACACCTGACAAGTCCCAAACTTCTCGGTGTGAGCAATGGACAAAAGATGTTATTGAATATTTACAATACCTCTTGGATGAACTTTTGTCACGGAATAGTTCAAATCCTGCTCAGCAAACGAGAGATAGATCACCACAAATGCTTTATACAGGATCAATGCAAAAGATTAGTTCAACATCAGCAAGTCTTTACGGTGAGGAGACATCTCTCCATTTTAAATGGTGGTATATGGTACGTCTTCTACAATGGCACCATGGTGAAGGTCTTCTTTTACCTAATCTCATTGTTGATTGGGTTCTCAGGCTCTTACAGGTAAGCTTCTGAATCAGTTTTATTGATTTAAGATTGATTTAGGTTTTGTGACTTTTCCCTTTTTGTTTGATTGCAGGAAAAAGAGGTGTTTGAAATTTTGCAGTTGCTACTCCCCATTGTGTATGGTGTTTTAGAGAGCATTGTTCTCTCTCAGACATGTGTACGGAGTCTTGTGACTATTGCAGTCCGTTTCATTCAAGAACCTGCTCCTGGTGGATCTGATCTTGTTGATAACTCTCGAAGAGCTTATACTCTATCTGCTTTAATTGAGATGGTCCGATACTTGGTACTTGCTGCACCCGACACATTTGTTGCTTCAGATTGCTTCCCTCTACCTCCTTCTATAGCAGCATGTGGACCCAATGACGTTAGCTATGCATCGAAGGCATATGAAAATCTAGAAAAGCTGAGAAGTAATTCAACAGAGATTTCTAATCAGTTTCAAGGGCGAGGAGTTGATTCTCGGTTTGAGTTTCTTTCTTTTGATTATACCATTTCGACCATTCAAAGAAGTGCAGATGATTTGGCTAAGATAGCTAGCGCTGGTTATCCTCAACATAATGTGGCCAAAGCTGTACAAGCATTAGATAAAGCTTTGTCGGATGGAGATATAAGAGCTGCTCACTGTTATCTTTTTGAAGATCTTCGCAATGAAGCTGTTGATGAGACTTGGATTGCTGAAGTCAATCCATGCTTAAGATCATCCCTTAGATGGATTGGAGCTATTAATACATCTTTCGTTTGCTCTGTTTTTTTCCTTATCGAATGGGCAACATGTGATTTTAGAGATTTTCGAGCTGGTGTGCCTAAAGATGTCAAGTTCTCTGGCAGAAAAGATTGTTCTCAGGTTTATTTGGTTATTCAGCTTTTAAAGCAAAAGATTTTGGGCGGAGAATATGCAACTCGCAAAGGAAAGAATCGAAGCAGCAGCTCAATTGGTGCTTTCGAAAGTCCAGGTCCATTACATGATATCATAGTTTGTTGGATTGATCAGCATGAGGTACACAAGGGAGGAGCAAAGCGCTTGCAGTTACTTGTATTTGAACTTATGCGTTCTGGAATCTTTAATCCCATAGCATATGTGAGACAACTCATAGTTAGTGGGATGATCGATGCGATTCAACCTGCTCTTGATCCTGAAAGAAGAATGAGGCATTATCACATATTGAAACAGCTACCTGGATGTTTTGTACATGATACCTTAGAGGAAGCACAACTCTTAGGAGGAGATAAGCTTTCTGAGGCTGTGAGAACTTATACAAATGAACGGCGTCTTCTTCTTCGAGAGTTTCTTGTTGATAAAGGTAAACATTTGAGTAATTTAGCTCTGTCAGATCAGAAGCCAAAGAAAAAGTCCACTTCCCTTCCTTCTGTTTATTTGTTAAGGACGTGTAATGTCATGGCCGATAGTGAGGGACTTCGGAAACAGAATAAGAGCAGTGTGGATATTACAGAACTAAAAGAGCGTATATCAGTTTTGCTACAGTTTCCAAGTATGTCATCTGATGAATTTCAAAGTAGTGTTAAGAGATCAAGTGGATCTGTGTATAGCAAGATGGAACAACCAGAAGCTACACCGGGTTGTGAAGACTGTAAAAGAGCAAAAAGACCGAAAGTGAATGATGAAAAGAGCTCTTGTTATCAAAATAATTCACCGCTTGCTTCAGATGAAGAAGATAACTGGTGGATCAAGAAGGGATCGAAAACTCTAGAGGCATCTCTGAAGGTTGATCCTCTTATAGAGTTAACTAAACAAGCAGCACGGGGTAGACAGAAGATGGTGCGTAAAACGCAGTCGTTGGCTCAACTACAAGCTGCTGCTAGGATTGAAGGTAGCCAAGGAGCTTCAACGAGTCATGTTTGTGATAATAAAGTACGATGTCCTCATCATGGCCCTGGAGTGGAAGGAGAAAATCATAAAGTGGTTGATGTGTTTAGAACTTCTGTCCCTGTGGATATTGTATCAGTTGGAAACTCTTTGAAGCAGCTACAGTTTGTCGATAAGCGGTCGATTGCAGTTTGGCTTACAACCTTGGTTCGTCAACTTGTTGAAGAGTCTGAAAAGAGCAGTGTGAGAGTCGGTCAATTCAATCGAGGTGCTCCAGTCGAAGAGAAGAGCACAATTAGGTGGAAGCTTGGGGCAGACGAGCTATCTACCATGTTATATCTCATGGATCTATCTCTCGACTTTGTTTCATTGGTTAAATTCCTTCTCTGGTTATTACCAAAGGCTAATAGTAGCCCAAGTTTCGCCGTTCAGAGTGGAAGAAACCTTCCAATTGTGCCAAGGAGTGTTGAAAACAGCGTGTGTGAAGTGCGTGAGGCTCTTCTAGTATCATCACTGAGAAGGTGAGTTCTACTTCTTGTATTAATCATATATGTTTCGACAATTTATGTCTAGAAGTTTAATCGGTTTGTATGATTAAATTTCTTTCAGGTATGAAAACATTCTACTTTCGGCAGATCTTGTTCCTGAGGCTATGACAGCTTTGATGACCCGTGCTGCATCACTTATGTCTAGTAACGGAAAAGTTTCTGGATCAGCAGCGTTAGTTTATGCTCGCTATGTGTTGAAAAGATATGGAAGTCTTCCTAGTGTGGTGGAATGGTATAACAATTTCAAAGCAATATCTGAAAAGAGGCTTCTTTCTGAACTTGATCATACACGATCGGGAAATAGCGAGTATGGAATCCCGCTTGGAGTTCCAGCAGGAGTAGATAATCCAGATGATTATTTACGTAAGAAGATCAGTATTGGGGGTACACGTCCTTCAAGAGTGGGGTTGAATATGCGAGAGGTTGTACAACGAAATGTTGAAGAGGCTATTCATTATCTCAAAAAGCTTATTGGTACTGGTACTATGAAAGCTTCACTTGCTGAGAAAAATGATGACGGGTATCAAGTGGCTCAACAGATAGTAGTTGGACTAATGGACTGCATTAGACAGACTGGTGGTGCTGCTCAAGAAGGTGATCCATCTTTGGTTTCTTCTGCGGTTTCTGCGATTATAAACAGTGTAGGCATTTCCATGGCACGGATTTCAGAATTCTCTGTGGGAAATATTGATCAGAATCACACCTCTGGGATAGATTCATCTAATATCGCACGGTACATCTTACAAATCCATGTAACCTGCCTTTACCTTCTTAAAGAAGCTCTTGGAGAGCGTCAAAGCCGAGTGTTTGAAATAGCGCTTGCAACAGAAAGTTCCTCTGCTCTTTCTGGAGCTTTTGCCCCAGGAAAGGGATCTCGAGGTCAACATCAGCAATCTCCTGAATCCTATGACTCAAATGTGAACAGCGCAACAAATGATATGTCGAATGGTACTAGCAAACTAGCGTTGAGCAGAACAACGAAAGTTACTGCAGCTGTATCTGCACTTGTTATAGGTGCAATCACACATGGCGTTATAACCCTCGAGAGGATTGTGGGTCTGCTGAGACTAAGGGAGCATTTAGATTTTGTTCAGTTTGTAAGACGGGCAAAGTCGAGTTCTAATGGCAATGCTAGATCTGTGGGAGCATCTAAAGTAGAAAACCCTATTGACGTTTATGTACATTGGTTCAGACTCCTTGTCGGTAACTGCAAAACTGTTTCGGAAGGGTTGGTTTTGGAGCTGGTAGGAAAATCTTCTGTGGTGGCTATATCGCGTATGCAACGCATGCTTCCATTGAAATTAGTCTTCCCACCAGCTTATTCGATTATTGCGTTTGTTCTATGGAGGCCTTTTGTTTCAAACGGTAGCGTCAATGAAGACACTTACCACGTTTTGACAATGGCCTTCCATGATGTGATTAAGCATCATCCTTTCCGAGATGTTTGCTTGAGAGACACCAGGGGACTTTATGAACTGATAGTTGCTGATTCCACAGATGCTGAGTTCGCTTCAATACTTGAGTCGAATGGTTTGGACATGCAATTGAAATCTGTAACCTTTGCTCCTCTTCGTGCTCGGGTCTTCCTAAATTCTGTCATCGATTGTAAGGTGCCTTCGTCTGAAGGAGTTAGTGAAGCAAGAAACCGACACCAAGGAAGTGGAACAAAGCTTGTGGACAAGCTCGTATCTGTATTAGATTGCTTGCAACCTGCAAAGTTTCATTGGCAGTGGGTTGAACTTAGGCTGCTTTTAAACGAGCAAGCGCTAACTGAGAAACTCGAGAACCACGATACGCCTTTAACAGATGCAATACGATCATCTTGTCCTACCTCTGAGAAGCTTGAAGCTTCTGATGATGAGAAAAACTTCATTCAAATCCTCCTCACAAGGCTATTAGTTAGACCTGATGCAGTTCCACTTTTTTCGGAAGTGGTTCATCTCTTTGGTAGATCAGTTGAAGATTCAATGTTAAAACAAGCTGAATGGTTTCTAGCAGGTCAAGATGTTCTTTTCGGACGAAAAACAATCAGACAAAAATTGGTTATAGTTGGTGAAAGCAAAGGACTTCCTACGAAACCGCAGTTCTGGAAACCGTGGGGATGGTGCAGCAACAACTCAAGTGCCGTTCCTATCATAGCGAACAAGGCCGGAAAGAAAAGGAAGTTCGAAGAAGGCGAAGTGACTAAAGAAGGGTCAGGCTTTGAGAATAGTTTCGGTTTTGGCAATGGGATTACAACGGAGAAGGCTTTTGTTCAGTTAGTACTTCCATGTATAGACCAAAGCTCTGACGAATCGCGAAGTACTTTTGTGAATGAGTTAGTAAGACAGTTTAGTAACATTGAGCAACAGTTAAGTTCAGTTACTAACCGTAAGCACACGGGAACTGCTTCTTCGGGGTCTGAAGTTTCATCGAATAAAGGAAGTACTCGGAAAGGTCTTCGTGGTAGTAGTCCTAGTTTAGCTAGAAGATCCTCAACTAATACTACCGACACTACGCCTCCTCATCATTCTCCTGCTGCTTTAAGAGCTTCTATGTCTTTGCGGTTGCAATTTCTTCTACGATTACTTCCTGTCATCTGCGGGTAAACAGTCTCTCTACCATTTTCTCTTTTCGTGTTGTCGATTTTGAAGTCTGAATTTATCTTCTTTTTACCAGGGAACCTTCATTTCGAAACACAAGGCACGCACTTGCATCTACAATGGTTCGTTTACTTGGAAGCCGAGTAGTTTATGAAGACTCGGCGATATGCTCTCCTCGTAGTGACTTATCAAAGACAGAGACAGAATCAACAATAGATCCTTCTTCAATGGCTGATTTCTCTTGTGAAGTCTTATTTGATCGGTTACTATTTGTACTCCATGGGCTCTTAAGCAATCATCAACCAAATTGGCTAAAACCAAGACGTTCCTCTAATGATTCATCCAAAGACTCTACCTCGTTTGATCGCGATGCAGCAGAGAGCTTACAGGTTTGTCGAAAAACCGATAAATATCTTCCATAGTTATTAAGGCTTGGGCATTTAACCCAAACCGAATAAAATGAACCGAATTTAGTTTGGTTTATTTGGTTATTTCGGTTTCATTCAGCAACTTTTTTGTATTTTAGTTTGATTTTCGGTTCGGCAACTATTTTATTTTACACTATTAACCGAGCTGAAACCCACCCCAACTAAACTGAACTAGCTAAAATTAACCGAAATTACCGAATAAACCGAAAATGAGCCAAAATTTAACTGAAATAAGATTTTTGAACCGAATAAATCGAACTATAAAATTGAAATACCGAACTAAACAAACCGAATGCCGAACCGAACCAAACTGAACTTTTATTAGGTTCAATTCAACACAAAAAAGCCGAAAACCGAATAAACCGAACCAAGAAAACCGAATGCCCATCCCTAAATTAGTTATGATTGTTTGAAGTTTCTTGATTATGTTTTGCCAATGATGCAGAATGAGCTTGCGCGGATGCAGTTACCAGACACAGTTAGATGGCGAATCCAAGCCGCATTACCAATTCTCCTTCCATCTCAACGATGTAGTCTCTCGTGCCAGCCACATTCTGTTCCGCAAACCGCACTCACGCTTCTTCAGCCCTCAGGATCTACTGCTACAGGAACCAATCAAAGAAACTCACCTACTTTATCGAAAACCGGTTCTGCAACAGCACAAGGGAAGCTAAAACAGTCACTATTGTTATCACATCAGCAACAAGAAGCAGATAACACAGATGTGATTGATCCATGGATGCTTCTTGAAGACGGGACAAGTTCATGTCCATCAAACAGCAATGGTTCAAACAGCAGCGACTTGTCGAATCTTCGAGCTACTTGTTGGCTTAAAGGTGCAGTGAGAGTCAGACGAACTGATCTGACTTACATTGGTTCAATAGATGAAGATAGCTGAACAATGTTGGTTAGTGTTGTTTTATAGAGAGCTCAAGAAAGTGAGAAGCAAAGAAGGACGCAAGCAAGAGATCTCTATGATCTTTGTATTTTTAACTACTAACCCTTTTGCTTTTGGTTTCAATCACTTCATGTTGTATATATAGGGATTTAAAATTAAATTTCTTGTTCCATTATTTTATCAACTAAAAAATATTATTTATTATTATTATTATTATTATTCCTCCTGGATCTTACAAGATGAAACTTGCTTTTTTTTTTTCTTTTCTGATTTATGTGCTTTAATATTGAAGATTTACATTTGATTTAATCACTATTATCACCTCTCATAGTTTTATCTACATAGAGAACATCATCAATCCATGCAACTATGTTAAATGCTAAACCTTCTAGTACTCTTGAATAGCTCTCCAGCACTGCCTTTCCAACATCCTATTACCGAACAAAAAAGAACAAAGTATTATAGAAAAATTCCATGAAATACCACAAAAAATTCAAATATATTTTAACCAGTGTAAAGCTATACTAAATCATATTGAAAGACTTTATGTTACCTTATTGTATTGAATCTTGCATATATCTAATGATGTTTGAGACAATTCTGGATAACGTTGTTTCAAACAGAAGAGCAAAGTCTCAGCCCTCTCAGCCATAACATAGTTCTTGTCTGCTTTATCTGTGTTTGACATAAGATCTTTGACCATGTTCCATGAGTTCTTAGAGTTATTAAGACAAGCTTTACGTCTCCAAGTATACATTGAAGCTTCTACTCTGTCTGCTAATTGAACAGCTTCATGCTCAGACGATAATTTCAGACAATCTAACAGTTGTTCTGGTATGAATCTTCCTGAACTACTCATGCATTTGTATATTGAATCTCCAACACTGCTTTTACCACACTAGAGACATCAAAACATACAAAAAAAGGTTAAGATGAACAAGAGTCAGGAATCTCCATTTCACTAAGAATACAAAAGTTAACCTTTGGAAGAGAAGCCATGTAAGATTCAGGAATCTCCATTTCACTGAGAATACTAGTGTTTATAGCCATGGCTGCTTTGTGAATCTGATTAGTACTTTCTCTTTTGCTTTTGAGTTGCTTTCTTGCTTTATCTGATAAACCTTCTGATGGAACTAGAGGAACTGGTAACCACCATTTCTCTTCTTTCCTTTGTACTATAACTTTCCTGAATGATCCAGTTGCAGAACGACCAGATTTCATTGATAAACTTCCTTCTTCTGCATACCAAAACTCTGTGTTTTGGAAACTATCTAATGCTTCCTGTCCATCATAACAAAAGATTATCTTACATATGATTCATTATGACATCAACAAAGAATATATATAATACCATAAGCATTGAATCTAGCTTTCTTAATGCAGGTAAGTTGATATAGATATCTGCTCTTGGTCTACTCTCCATCACCTAAAAACACAAAAACCCATCAAGAAAGTTCAATTTTTTTTGTTTCTATTCTTCAGATTTTGGCAAGTTATATACCTCAACAGTAGCTCCATTGCTTAGATTTTGAGATCTAGGGATGAATTCAACTATGTATTCACATACTGATAAAAGACAATTCATTTCTCTCTTCCACATTGATCTCTTCTCTGTTTCTAATGGCTCTAATCTCAGATTCTGTCCAAACACTGTAGCTACAAACATACAAAAAAAGAA